>JBBPCX010068782.1:0-11904 GCA_037974365.1 Hydrocynus forskahlii
CTCTGGAAGAGAAACAGGCCCACAGCATCACCGATCCTCCCCCATATTTCACAGTGGGCAGGAGGTGCTTTTCTGCAGACTCATCTTTTGTGCTCCGCCAGACCCACTTAGAGTGTTTGTTGCCAAAAAGCTCTATCTTGTTCTCATTTGACCAAAGCACACGGTCCAAGTTGAAGCCCCAGTACCACTTAGCGAACTCCAGAAGTTTGCATTTATGATTGTGAGTGAGAAAAGTTTTTTTCCATGCATGCCTCCCAAACAGCTTGTTGGCATGTAGATAGCGCCTGATGGTTGTTTTGGAGACTTTGTGACCCCAAGATGCTACAATTTGTTGCAATTCTTTAACAGTGAGCTTTGGAGAACTTTTTATTTCTCTTACGATCCTCCTCACTGTGCATGGAGGCAAAATAAACTTGTGTCCTCGTCCAGGCTTGTTTACCGCTGTTCCAGTTGTTTTAAACTTCTTAATGATTCCTCTGACAGTAGATATGGGTAGTGATGTTGCGTTTGAAGCGAGGATTCGAGGCTTGTGTCGAGCAAAAAGGGGCGTGTCAGATGAAGCCCCGGTTCGAGGCTTGTATCATTACCAAAAAATCACGTGGTAGAGGACAGACGAGGCCTCGGATTGTGTGAGGTGACGGCATACATTACGTACAAAGCCTCGTTTGGACTCCCGCACTTCATTTAGTGGTTTAATTATGGCGGGACGTTTCAAAGCTGTCCCATACACGGACGTTTACTCGTGGGTTGTCAGTAAGTGGTTGAAGAATTGTGATTTTTGAGTTTAAGATGGAATCTGCAAGGAGAAGGAGGTATTCACCCGTTTGGGAGCATTTTGAGCTCATTTCACCTAAGCTAAATGTAGCCTAAAATTTGGCTATTATTTCCTTGCTAAGCTATAATTTTTCAGTATATTTTTATAGAAAGGGTTTTTTCTTTCCAAGGTGAAATGCTTGGTGTGTGCCATGGAACTTGGATATATCCTGGACCTGCTGTCACTATCCAAGGTGTGTTCTGCAATGTGTCTATTATACGGTATATAGCGCATAAATGTTGAATATGATCTCATTCAGTGTTTTTCCCATTTGCTTTAGTCACCAGGAAAAGAGAAAAATTGAGGCCTTGGTGAACATGGTGGTTAAGGATAGCCAGCCATTCTCTGTGGTCGAGGATGAAGGCTTCAGGGGTTTGGTTAATAAACTTGACACTACCTATGTTCTTCCAACCAGACAGGTATAATAGTTAATTGACATTTGCAGTTTGTGAACAAAAGGTCTAACAATTTATCTTATGTTTTCTTATTTCCTCAGGCTTTTAAGGCTATGGTTGCTGACAAGTATGCTAATGCCAGTCAGCCTTACAGCTGATATGTGGACCTCTATGAACATGGATGCATATTTGGCCTTCACTTGCCATTTCCTAAATGACAACAATGGCCTAAACACTGTAGTTCTAGGGGTACAGCATTTCCCCCAGTCCCATACTGCTGCACACTTGGCAGCTGCCGAAGCGAGTATTATAGAGGAGTGGGGGATCAGGCATAAAGTTACCTGCCTTGTAACGGATGCTGCATCCAACATGCTTGCTGCAGGCAGGGAGCTAAACCTGAAACTTGGCGTCTGCATTGCCCACACCATCAACCCGATGGTAAAAAAAGCTCTCGACCAGACACCTGGACTTCAAGAACTGTGCCGTAGAGTAAGGAAAGTGGATCTTTTCAGATGCAGCACCACTGCTAAGGTATATTATATTGTACAGGCATCACATACACACTCACATGTATATTGAGTTTTTTTATTATGTGACAGACTCTGACTATAGTTTTGTCTCCGTGATATCGTTATTACTCTCTGTAAAGGAAAGACTTGTGCAGATCCAGGTGCAGACCAACTCGCAAGCTGATGAAGGAAGTGGAGACTCGATGGAACAGTACATTCCACATGTTAGAGAGGATGCACGGAGAATGTGAAGCACTGAGTGCAGCCATGTCTTCTCTCCAGACCGAGGTAACACTTTTAGCCTCAGCTGAATTTGCTGTTGTTGAGGAGTGCCTTGATGTGCTCTCCCCATTTAATGAGGCTACAGTTGTCTTCGGAAAAAAAGGTGTCTGCTTCCGAGGTCATTCCTCTCATGAAGATGTTGGACTTCCCTACTGGAGAACAGATTCCACATAAGAAAACTACCATGGCCAAGCAGCTTGCTGAACATTTGTTTTGCCTGGTGAGGGAGAAGCTCAACCAGTACCAAACAATGAGCATATTTACTTTGCCACCACTGCTGGACCCAAGGTTCAAGGCATTTGGCTTTCTCAGCCCATCCAAGGCCGATGAGGCAGTGCGAAGACTGACTGCTGAATGCACTTTTATTATTTCCACCCAAACACCACATCCTCCAGCAACGGAGCTACTCCAGCTGGTGAAGATGAAGGGCCTTCCACCTCAACTGGTATGTATAGTGCTGCACACTGATTTCATTTTCACATTTAATAACTTTGTTTTTTTTTTTCCTCAGGTAATCTGTGGCACCATTTAGAAGCCACTGTGCAGGAGTCACAACTCAACTGCTGATGCCATTGTGGAAGTACAAAGATATATGCATGAAACACACATCCCCAGATCTGAAAATCCACTGACATATTGGAGAACACACAAAACACTTTACCCAAACCTGTTTGTCCTTGCACAAAGGTTTTTATGTACACTGGCTTTTTCAGTTCCTTGTGAGCGAGTATTTTCAAAGGCAGGAGAAGTGGTTTCAAAGAAAAGAAACCGACTAACTCCAAAGGCAGTGGAACAGATACTGTTTTTAAATAAAAATAATTAATCCCACCTCCCAAGTTACACCAAGCATTCAACCTCCATGTGGCACACAAGCATTTCCATATTCATCAAAAGTACTGATCATGAAATTCTTGAAAAACACTTCAACAACACTATATTCATTAATGTTCATTTAATGTTTCATAACAGAACATACAAACATTAATATGAGCGCAAGAGTATAACGATGCGCACTAGAATTGGGTCATAATATTCAGTCACACCATAAGTGCCATTGTGGCATATTCGTTAAGACGTGACTGGGGTTCAATTCTTGTTATGAACTTTAAAAAGTTGTGTTCATTAGCCTAGATACAAAACATCACAATGTATTAGTGGCCTGCCATTAGACTTAAAGATGGAGCTAGTGCATGAAAAGTTAGCCCATTTTCGAACTACACGACACACCGTGTGTGTATTTACGTTTTTATTTTTCTCGTGTTGTGTTGACCAGTAGGTGTCCCCACTATACATTTGCAGCCTTGAGAAATGAATCACTTTTCAACACATTTGGCTGGAAGGCTTCAAGGTGTTATGAAGTTTCATCTCGTCACCACTAGATATGGGCAGTTGCAGGCGAGTGGCTATTTTCTTGTGAAGGTCGACACACATCTGCCGTACTTGAATGGTGTGTTCCTTTGTCTTTCTCATGCTGAAGAGTGGATAAGAGAAATGGTCTCTGTGTCATGTCATATTTATACCCCAGGGAAACAGCAAGTGATGAATTACTAATTAAATGTTCCTGGATACTCTGATCAACTTTGTAAACTACTGTAGAAATGACAGAAATACTTCAATTACATTTATTTCCTAGGAATTGTTAGGGGTGCCAATAATAGTAGAACAGGTGATTTTTTTCCCCCTTAAAATTCACTTGAGTTGAAGGTTACATTTTTCTACAATTTTCAGTGTGAGAGTATGCTTCTACAATAAAAATTGAATTTATTTTAAGGCTTTTAACACATCTTAACCAGGGTGTCAATAATTATGGAGGGCAGTGTATGCCAGTGTTTAGTTTGTATTACTTATAAACACCTCAACAATTAGTACATGTTTCTAATTAATTATTAACATAGTAGTCTTACTAAAAATAGCACAAACGTTAGTGTGTTTTATCACAAAAATACCACAAAAAGGGTTTAATAAAAACCAACAAAAGTTAGCACTTTATAGAAAAATAAATACCACAAATGTTAGTGTGTTAAAAAAAATACTGCAAAAGTTGATACAACAAATGTTTTATTTATGCAAGAAAAACCCACAATATTCATTGTTTTATATTAAAATACCACAAAAGTTTGTGTGTAATATACAAAAATCTCAAAAGTTCATTTCTAATAAATACTGGAAGCATGTTTTACTAAACAATCTAAGACCTGCCACACTGTTCAGGGACAACTTGAGGAACATCACAGAGAGCTCAAGGTGCCCCCAGATTCCCCAGATCTCAATCCGATCGAGCTTCTGTGGACAACACAGAAGCCCCACTTCACAGGTTATGGGACTTCAAAGGATCTGCTGGTGTATAACCTCAGAACCGTCAGAGGTCTGAGCTGTTGTCGGGGCACGAGGAGGACCAGCAACAATAACAAACAGGTGGTTTTAATGTTTTAGCTGATCAGTATACATGCATGTGTGCATGACGGCACGTAGTCACACATACACACATGAGCATAAGTTCATAAGTTCATGCATGATCACACACACATATTCCTAAGACCTTCTGTCTCAGTTCACTGCTGGAACAGCAGCTGAAGAAAGAGAAATGTCTCATTTCTGAGAGAGAGAGAGAGAGAGAGAGAGAGAGAGAGAGAGATCTAGAGAGAAAGAGAGAGAAGAAAGGAAAGAACAAATGCGAGAGACATACACAAAATGTATTGGGACACCTGACCATTACATTACACCAACAGGGACTTTTATGACACTGCATTTAAATACATAGACTTTAATATGGAGTTGGTCCCTCTTTGCAGCTATAACAGCTTCCACTCTTCCTGGAGGGCTTTCCACAAGATTTTGAAGTTTTTCTGGGAAGTTGTGCCCATTCATTCTGTAGAGCTTTTATGAGGTCAGGCACTGATGTTGGACGAGGAGGTCTGGCTCTCAATCTCCATTCCAGTTCATCCCAAAGGTGCTGGATGGGGTTGAGGTCAGGACTCTGTGCAGTCAGTCAAGTTCTTCCACACTGAACTCATCCAGCCATGTCTTAATGGAGCTTGCTTTGTGCACTGGGGCTCAGTCATGCTGGAATAGAAAAGGTTCTTCCCCAAACTGTGTCCACAAAGTTGGGAACGTGGTGTTGTCGAAAATGTCTTGATCTGCTAAAACATTAAGATTGCCTTTCACTGGAAGTGAGGAGGCACCTGAATTCAATTAAGAGGTGTGACCTAATACTTTGGTCTATATAGTGTAAAAGACAGTAATAGAAGGTATCTCTCTCTTCAATTTCTCCTTCCCTTTCTCTCTGTTTGCCTCCCTCTGTTTTACTGTCCCTCCACTTTTCCTCCCTACGCTTTCTCCCGCTCTCTCTCTCTCTAACACATGCACACACATGCATGGACATTTCATTATTATCATTGTTATTATAATTATTAATAATATTAATAGAGTCTGTGAGTTTTAAAGTTAGTATAGTGATAATCTTATAAATTACAGCGTTGCTGTGGTGACTGTCTGAGCATGAAAATTTTCAGAACAGATGAAGTTTAAAGCCGCGGCTGCAGATCCTGAGATCTGATTGACTGTTGGCTGGTTATCAGTGAACAGTCGAGTCAAGAGCTCTGAGGCTGCAGAGCTTGACTGGGACCACTGTTGAACCATTACTGCGATAAGGGGAGTGCTACACACAGGTGTATGTGTGTGTGTGTGTGTGTGTGTGTGTGTTCAGCTAGATTAGCTGTATCCAGTCCCCACTGTCATAACTCTCTAGCTCTGTGTCTGGACAGCACTGCTGATCTAGTAGACTGAAGAACAGCACGAGTTCCTTTGAGCTGAGAGATATGAAGCCTGTCCTCACTCTGGCTAAATCTACCAACTGCCTGCAGCTACTGCTGAGAAGAAGCCCAACATACCTAAAAAAAAAAACCCTATTACAGTACTGTGCAAATTTCTGGAGTCACTTCTCATTTCTTAATGTTTTGCTTTAAATCTTGTTGGTGCAAAATAATATTTTATTCCTGTCAAACAGTCTGATCTTTGGCATGTTGAGTAGACTAAATAAGAAATAAAGAAATAAACAGTCAGTTCAGACAGAATTTTGTTGGTCCAAGGTCAATTCAGATAGAATCTGAGGTTGCTACAGTCGGTTCAGACAGAATTTTGTGAGCTTAATCATATAAATCACAGTGTAATGTATACAATTAAGCAGTGTAAAACAGTGTACATTCAGTTGAGACCTAATTTTGTGAGACTACAGTCATTTAAGACCGAATTTTGTGAGATTATAGTCGGTTCAGATTGAATTTTGTGAGACTACAGTCAGTTCAGGGAGAATTTTGTAGTGCTACAGTCAATAGATATTGAATTTTGTAGGGTTACAGTCTGTTCAGACGGAATCACAGTTAAGTTGGGTAAACATTACTCAGCTACAGCTGGACTTGACCCAAACTTCAATGGGTTATATTTCGGTTTAGATAGGAATTTGTCAGGTTAGGACAATAATGTACAATAATGTACTGGTAGTGTCACATATGGGCTCTGCCCGTTCAGGAAAGAGGAGGCGCAGGCGCAGACTTCCATTTCTTTGATTCTTTATTTTTAATGCAAAACAAAGGAGGCACGAGGGCCAGAACTCAAACAAAGGTAAAACCTGAACACACGCAAACCTAGGTGTTTTGGGTTTGGGTTTATTGGGGACTTTTATTTTGATATTGGGTGTTTGTTGTGTCTTGTGTCATTGTCAGCTGTCTTGTGTTTAGTTTAAGTGATTGGGGTTCATGATTCGTTTATGTCTGAGTGTGTTTAGTATTTAAGTTCTTTGTGTTCCGGTGTTATTGGCTGGTCAATCCTCACAAATACCCTCACGTTCCCTGCTCCTTCTGGTTCTTCAGTGTAAGTTATGTTTTGTGTTAGAAAGGCCCTCGAGCCTCTTTGTTTTGTAGTTATTGTCTGTATTGAGTCTGTGTCTTTTTGTGTTAAAACTTCCATCTGGAACCTGCTCTTTGCGCCTCGCCTCACTCCCCGTGCACCCCTGACGTGACACTAGGATAACGTAATGGTGAACCGACAAGCCTCAACTAAAACAGAAACAGCTTTATACAAAAGTGCACAAACCAAAGACCAATGATAATACAAACATAATTATTCCTTAAACCCTGGCTAGCTGAAAACCCTTATACCTAAAGCCGACCAGAGATTAGACCACACCCAATGTCAACACAAAAGTCCCCATATTTCTAGTCTCTAACGGCCGCCGGCTGGGGACGTCACAGGTAGCTAAATTCTATAAACCAGATGGGCTTGGACACAATTCATACTGACATTATAGGTTGAACTCAGGTAATATTTGGATTCAGTTCTAAATTTTAAGCCCTACAAACACTTTTCTAAGCTCGAGTTTACAAATGACACTGAAACAGCTATATTAAGTATTTACAAACTCCTCTTCAGATATGGGAGTTTGGTTTACCTTATACAACCTCAAGAAAGTAGTCTGCAGTCTCTGCTGGACTTGAATGTACTTCATTTAGTAGTGTTTGGTTAGTCACACTCCTGGATTTGATTCTTTACACTTGGCATAGTTGAAACATTGGCCTTCAGCTTGGTCTCAGGGAAACTTTAATGAAATCAATAGCGATCATTAGCACACTAAATTAGAACTTGCTGTGCTCTGTTTTACAGATACAAACAAAGAAAAGACAGAAAGCTGGAGAAAGGAGAAGAAGAAACAGAATGGATTCTTAAAATGCTGACATTTACACTCATGGTGGAGGGATACATGCAGGGCATTGTGAGGCAAAATAGTCCCTAAAGAAGGCTGATTTAGTTCAGATTTACCATTTTACCATACTCAACATTCTATAAAAAACACTCAAAGACATGTGGCGTGACGCCTGTTTCCGTTAACCATCTTTTATTTTCTCGCCAATGAACCAGTTCACATCAAACCCATTCTGTAACTCTGAACCGCAGAGTCATGGGAAAATTTTGAAAAATCTGTGGAATTTCCCTTTAAGGCAACTAAAATTCCCCCAGGCCTGCTCGTACAAGCGTTTAAACCACACTTCTGACTTCATTAAAGATAAAATAGTGAGTGTCAGTTTATTTGTGGGTCTGCTGTGGATGAGATATTGTTAAAATAATGTCTCTGTGCATTCAGTATGACTAAAGCTCCAGGAATCCACCCATGGGATTGTTTAACAGCTCTGAAAATTAGACACACGGGGGTTTCATTAGGAAGTACATTCACAGTTGTTGGTTTTGGATGAAGATATATCATTATTACTATGTTCTACACTTACAACCAGCCATGCAATGCTGGAAGACACATGGAATATCAATACATACCCGGGTCCAGCACACACACAGGTAGAAAAGAACATTACATAACCTTCACCATTCATCTTTCCTGCAGAGATTGCTCTATTCCTCCTCTCCTATCGTCTGTATGTTCATGCTTATCTGGCCTGACATGTTTCCACAGTCATTATATCAGCAGTACATGATGTCCTACACAGAAAAATGCAGTGTTGCCCTCAAGCCATCAGCATGTAGCATCACAAGATCACAGTTGATACACTACCATATTTGCACTTAGAATTTTATGTTTATACTTTTTTCCACATTTGACAGTCGATCTATAACTAAATCACTCTAAAGTCGGGCTACATCCCAACAACTGACGCATGGAACACCATGTAAGACTGACATTTGCCATTCTAACCAAGAGAGAACTTCCAGTTCCACAAGCTGGTCCAACTGCTCTTCCCAACAAGAGGAAGCTCTGTGATCCTCCAGGCCTGCTGCTGGAGACTTGACCACTATGGATTACTTGCGTACTCCGACAGAAGCTGATGCTCCAGACTCTCACTGATCTACTGCTAGAGCTTCAGACACTCACTGATCCACCGCTACAGCTGTAGAATCTCACTGATTCACCGCTGGAACTCCAGACTCTTGCTAATCCACTGCTGGAGCCCAAGACTCTTCTGCTCACCAGGGCTTCATTATTCACTTTCACCTGTTATTGCTCGTCATCTCTATGGTGATATTCCTTTATTTGCCCCCATCTCAACCAGAGAACAGGCTCCTGTTTTGAGTCTTGGTTCCTCCTAAGGTTTCTTTCTCCAGCTTTAGGGAGTTTATGCTCACCTTCATCACTTTTCGTTAACTAGAGCTTCAGACCTGCATTCTGTAAAGCTGTTTTTAGCTGTAAAAAGCTCTTTGTAAATAAAATGGACTTGACTAGCTAATGCTACCACAAATCTTCCTAACACAGAACAGAGATCCTCTGAGCAACCCGGACAACCCAGAGGAGCATATGACTGCTCACAACAGTGTTTTCTTTCTCTCATAAGAAATAAATAATCTTCTTATTCGGGGATTATTGAAGTCTGACTTGTTTCTCCTAAACCTCAGTTGAAGTCAGAAGTTCTTTTGTTGTTCTCAGTGACTTCTCAGTTTCTTCTCCTTAACAACCTTATGGATCTCAAAACTGTCTTTCACTAAGAGCAGTTTCAGGCTTATTTATAAACCAAATAAGGTTTCTTTTGGATCTTATGCTTTATCTGAAGATAAGCTCTTTCTTAGGAGTTGAATTTAACTGTGAGAAAATGGTCAGAATCTCATATTGATGTTAAACTGTTCAGTTATGTCTAGGAGAAACAAGCTGGATAAAGAAGAGTCTTGTTCTGGATTTTCCTTCCTCTGAGCGGCATCAGCCTCTATATGGTGTTTGAGCGAAGGTGACAATCCAACATGTGTAGGTCTGAGCGCTATGCAGCTTAACGACACAGGCCGACTCATAAGATGACATTCGCATGACTCAGGACATGCTAGATCACAGCGCACTCATTCCAATTTCTCCAAGCGCCGAAGTCACAATTGGGTGATACAGTCTTCTCTGAGGTATTCCAAATAATATTTTTACTTCTACTCAGTCAAAACATTTTCCACACCACATTTTTTTTTACCCCTTATCCATTTATTTCACAAACCGCAGATTTTCATTCTTGTTCAACAATGGTAAGTTGCTGAGTGAGCAACAAAAAAAGTAGATATGTAAAATAAAACAAGTTTCCTTTATAAGATGAGTCAAATTCTAGACTGTCCTTTAACTTTAAATAGACTAGTTAAATGTGCTGATCCACATTACAGTAAGTAAATAAAGTAAGTAAAGCACGTTTCAAGAACAGTCCATTTTCATTTGAATTGCAAGTACTGTACAAAGCAGACCTAACATAAAAAACAACATCAAATAAAATAAATAAGACAAAATAAAATAGAAAGAAAGAGAAACAGAGAAGAATGGAATAGAAAGAGAAATAAAACATGCCAGAGACATATACCCACTATACTAATTAAGATCAGGTACATCTATCAGCTAAACTCACTCAAAGGCATGAGTTTTGCCATAACTGCAAAAGCCCTATCCTTAAGTTTCGGTTGAGTATGTAGAGCAGCTAAATAGAGCTCAAAAAGCCACCTTATTTAATTATTACAATGATTATATTAGGTGGTTTTTGCAACTTTTTGCACCATTTATTCTATTTTTTGTGTTATTGTCTGCATACATGTCTGCACTGAAGGAGTTGCTTTTAATCTCATTGTACATGTGTATAGTGACAATAAAAGGTGTTCTATTCTATTCTATTTTTGTTGGTCAGTAGTGATGAATAAAAAATATGATATTTTCTGGTTTATAAAGGTATTCAAATGATTCAAATGAAACATACTGCAAATTGATTTGTTACCAAAGAATATTGAATCTATTTTTAGTCAATATTCAGTGAATAACATGCAAATGTAGAAAATCTCAGAGTGAGCCAGTTCCACTTCAGTTACTTGTTCCTTTATTGGAGTTTAATTTCATTATGTGGAGTTGGTACAGCTCCATTGGTTTACAGTTGCTCACGTCTCACTTTGGAGCTTTAGCACTTATTTATTTTAGACCAAAAGAAGTTCCACAATTCCATTAAAAGAACCATATACAGCAGGTTTGCCATAATTTAACGATGCGCCATTTCCTTGAGTTGCCCCGACTCTTTGTTAAATCATTATGCCCAGTTTATTTGTATGATTATGGGCTGTTCCCAGATGACACATGACAATCTCGAAACTGTATTGATTTCTTTGGTCGTGGCTCCTAAACAGTGGTCCTATGCCATACTGTGAGAGAGGTTCAAAGACGGCCATAGTCATGGCGACCAAAGACAGTCTGTGATTATTTTCTAATTTAAAAAAAAAATGTTAGAAATTTAGGACAACCATCTCACAGTGTGTGTGCGGCTACGACCTGCATCTGCTGACCAGCCAATCAAAACTCAACATCAAATGACATATTTATTACCGTGACACAGTGTGCAAAATCCAAACAGCATGGAGGAGAAACGAAGCCACTCGGCCACTCTCCGGCCTCCCTCCCTCTGCAGGTTTTCCCCACCCACTTGTGGGCAGAGACTATCCTGAAACAGAGATTATGTTTCAGAGATTATGTGTTATTTCTGTTTGTTTCTAAGACCTAAAATATTTTGTTATTCATTGGTATTTGTGTGTGATGCCATTTTTATATCCCCAGTAGCGGTTTCATTGCCACATTTTTTAAATGACAATAACTTTGTTTCTGGGTGACACAGGAACACCAAACAAAGCTCAGCATGACATCTGACACCTCGAGCAGGAAGTTCCATATAAGGAGTTGTTTCACCATGTGATGACAATTTATCATTTTTTGCACAATGTTTTGTTCTTCTATACTAACTTATGTCGTAGTTTTACTCGTCATCATCATTGTACATCTACACACCTTCACACACACCATCATACATCTACACACACACCATCATACATCTACACACACACCATCATACATCTACACACCTTCACACACACCATCATACATCTACACACACACCATCATACATCTACA
>JBBPCX010068783.1:0-12500 GCA_037974365.1 Hydrocynus forskahlii
TAAAGGTAAACCCGTATTTGTACTGTACAGTTTACACTGAACTCCTGCAGTGCTAGAATGTAAAATACCAACGTTACTTCTGTATAGACTATACTGTAATTCATGCACGCATGTTTCTTTGGTATGCGCTGCTGTTTTCTTTGGTATGAGCAGGGAAAATGCAGTTATAAATTATTTAATTTACAATAATAAAAATACAGGGCTTTAAGAAAAACTCAACAAAAAACATGGGAACATTTGAGCCAATCAGCAGCAAGGAGAAATAAATATTGGCTACTTTTAAACCTCCCACCTCTGAGTACAGCTGACTGTGAAGCTCCCTCATCCTCGTGCTGGGATGTTTATGTTTGGGCGCGGTGCTTAGCAACCCAGCATAAGGACGAGGGAGCGAGGCAGACCGGGTCCGGACATCACAAAATAAAAAAAAATAGGGAGCATATGCACAGTTTCCGCGTTATTGCAGGGGTTTCAGCAAACAATTATTAGTTGGGTTCTCAGCAAAAATCCCAGATGGACTGAAACCGCGACTGCTGATCCGTGTTAAAGTAGGGGTTTACTGTATATGCATGTATGCATATATAGTACCATGCAAAAGCCTTAGGCACCCGAGATAGTTGTATTTAAAAGCTATTTAGCTAGGCAGTAAGTGTTATGTTATTGCAAATAATAAATATGACACAGCAAATAGTGATTCCTCTAACAAGCTCACAAAAAATCAGTAACTTTTTACAAATGAAAACACTTAAAAATACTTTTCTACTGATTTGCATTTATTTTTTGCAATGTTAAATTGTGTTTTTGATGAGAGAAAGATACTTACTTTTGAGATAAACAGCTTTAAACAAATTGCACAGTACTGTATATACACACTAGATTTAATAATGATGATTATTTTAATAGAGATTTTATATATGGTTTTATTTAAGGTGTAAGAGGCATTTATGTGCTCAGGACTTCTGAGCAGTGTGTTTATCATTCTGTCTGTGTACTTCCAGCCGGGAACGCTCTCAGGAAGCACAGATTAAAGTGTGTGTGGGATTTACTCATTAATACCTTAATACCTGCTCTGGTCCATTTCCCCTCTCTATCTCTCTCTCTCTCTTTTTCTATTCTTCTCTCTCTTTCTCTCTATATATATATATGAATGCACAACATTAGTATTAGCATAGCATACAGTACTGTGCAGTCTTCAGCCATGCCTCATTTCTTTATGATATGCTTTCAATCTCCTTGATCTATGTACGTGAACTTGTAATGCACCTCATACAAAAAACAGCCCAGGCTGAAACACTCCTTATAGCTTCAGCCTGAATAGGCATGGCAGAATTATTGCAGGCTGAATAGACTGATATTTTTAAATGTGTCGGTTTACATGATGCCACAAAATAAAGAGTTTTAACAGTTTTTATGATTGTCAGCTCTACACCACTGAGTATAAAGCCATAGTTTAGCCAGGTTTCATTCTGTTCTAGATATGTAAGTAGACAGTAGAGCCATAGTGTCAGTTTATGATAGACTGTACAGCCATAGCATATGCGGGTTTCTGTCAGTTCTAGGTACATCAATGACAGTAGAGCTGTACTGTAAGAAGGTTTTGGTCAGTTCTAGATTTGTCACTGACTATATAGTCATAGTGTGACTAGGTTTTAGTTGGTTCTTTGTACGTCACTGGCTGTAGAGATGGATGTCAGTTCTTGATAGACTATAAATATGATAATGTGATATTGAGCGTAGAGTCATATTGTAAGCAGGTGTCATTCAGTTCTAGATATGTGGCTTACTGTAGAACCATAATGTGAGGCAGTGGGCTGCCGCCAACAAGGGGTGCCCAGGGAGCAGTGTGTGGGGACGGTACCTTGCTCAAGGTACCTCAGTGGTGACACTAACAGTTGGGATGTTCCAAAGTCAGCTGGTTCCAAAGTCAGTCAGTCATGTTCCAAAGTCAGCTGGTTTAATAGTTAATGATAGCAGAACGCTTCTCAACATTGGTAACAACATTGCACATGTACTTTCGGACACTTTAAAGCCTGATCCATCATGGCTGACTGAGATACTGCGCGGCTCGAACAACAACAATGGACGCAACGCTTGCCCAGGGTGCAGAACAAAGAAACACAGCAGGACACGTGCTGGCATCCGAAAAGAGACAGCAAGCACACTGGGCACCACAGCCTAGTGTCCTGCTGACTAATGTACAGTCACTGGAGAACAAGCTGGACGACCTAAGGGCCAGAGTTACTTTCCAATGAGACATTAGGGATTGTAACATTCTGTGCTTCACTGAGACATGGCTGACCCACACCGTGCCGGACCGTGCCGTAACTCAGTTGGGCTCATTCTCAGTGTTCCACATAGATAGGACGGCAGAGTCGAACAAAGCCAAAGATGGAGGAGTGTGTTTCATGGTCAACAGAAAGTGGTGTGATGCTAGGAGCGTTTCTACTCTCTCCAGCGGCTGCTCACCTCATTTGGAATACCTGAGCATTGCTGTGCTGACCAGCTAGCAAGTGTGTTCACTTACATCTTCAGCGAGTCCCTGGCAAAGTCCGTGGTCCCCACGTGCTTCAAAAGATCCACCATTGTACCTGTGAACAAGAACAACAAGCCCTCATATCTGAACGACTATTGGCTGGTTGCACTGACTTTGGGGGTAATAAAGGGGTTTGAGAGGCTAATGAAGAATATCATCTCCTCCTCCATCTCAAACACCACAGACGCACTCCAGTTCGCCTGCCGACCCAACAGATCCACAGAGGACGCCATGTCCCACGTCCTGCACATCACTTTTAGCCACATGGACAAGAAACGGTAATTATGTGAGACTGCTGTTTGTAGACTACAGTTCAACACAATAGTGCCAGGTAGACTGTTCACAAAGCTGAGGGATATAGGACTCAACAGCTGTGCGTGTGCATGGGTGTGTGCAAAAAGGTTTGTGCCAGAGACTTTAAGAGTTAAAGTTATAGAGTAGGCGCATAACACGCCTGCAACAGGGCACCCCGGAGACCACTGAACTGTAGTGATGTTGAGTCAGAAGTACTGGTGGCCATCTATGCAGGCAGATATGGGGAGGATCGGAAGATCTTGTGCCATCTGAGCTGTGTCCAAAACCCCATGTCAGTTGCCCGCCGGGAAATTAATACCTCTGCCAGTACCGCAGAGGCCATGGTCCCACATAGCAATGGACTTCATGACAGACCTCCCAGTATCCAAAGGGTACACGGTAGTATTAGTGGTCAAGGACAGGCTTTCGAAGGGGGTCCGGTTCCTTCCGTTTGCTTCTTTGCCCGCCACCTCAGAAGTAGCCGAGGCTCTGTTTCAGGCCATGTTTTTGCCCTATGGCATCCCAGAGGATATCCTCTCCGACTGAGGTCCCCAGTTTATTTCCAGCATTTGGGCAGCGTTCTTTAGGAAACTGGGGGCTACATTCAGTGCAGGAATTGAGTCGTTTCCTCCGGGATTACTGCCATGGGCAACAGCATGACTGGGCACAGTTCTGGATGTAGTACACTCAGAATTCTTTGGGTCGCTCTGCAACCGGCCAAACAACCTTTGAGTGTGTGCTTGGGTGTCAACCCCCGCTCTGTCCCTGGGATGGAGAGTCTATGGACGCGCCCGAGGCAGATCATTGGTACCCCAGGGTGGAGCAGGTGTGGAAGAGAGCGCATACATCCATCAGCAGAGCAGTTGGACGGTTTAAGAGATTTGCTGATCACGATGGAGGGAAGCGCCAGTTTATCAAGTAGGAGATAGGGTTTGGCTCTCCACCCGAGACCTCCAATTGAAGTTTCCATCACGTAAGTTGTCCCCTAAATACTCGGGCCCGTTTATGATCATGAAGCATGTGAACCCTGCTGCATGTAAGTTAAAATTACCACCCCACAAATGGGATCGCCTTGTTTTCAAAATTTCTTGCCTCAGACCAGCCATAGTGGGACCGCTGGATGCAAGGAAAGTGGAGCCCACTCTCCCCACGGCGATCGAGATTTAGGGAGCCCCGGCTTACAGGGTCAACCAACTCTTGAACTCTCGGAGATGTTGAGGGGCCTTCCAGCACATGAGTTGGGTCCTGGCCCAAGAAATCCTGAATAAGGAACTTGAAGATGATTCTCATAGAAACAGGCTGGATCACCCTGCTCCTCGTCCTTGGGGGGCGTCCTTCACGGGGACCGAGGGGAGTGGGCCAACCCGGTTGCTGTGGACATCCTCTTATGGCTCCGAGGGAGGTCAAGGTCGCCCCTCAGCCCTCCCTAGAAGCCGGTCCTGGGGGTGTACTGTCACGTCTAGTCCTTCTGGGTCACGCCCCCAACGGAGTCCTTTGCCTGAGTATTAGGTAGTCCTCAGCTCTGGGCACGGAGGTAGTGTGTCATGGTTTGTCATGTGTGTGGTCACTGGGTACCTAGGCAACCCAGGTGTGCGTTTCAGGTGTGTGTTTCTCTGTTTCAGTAAAGGGCTGTAGTAATTGTCCATGTCGTATGATTGGTTGTCTGAGTGAGTGTGTGTGCTTAAATGGCCAGTCGACCCACAGAGTCATTGCATGGTCACCCATATCCATATGCTGGTTCTGGGTCGGGTTGTATGAAGTATTTGTTAAAGTATTATCACTCCTAATTCATGTTTACAGAGAGGGAAAAGGAACACACACTAAGGCTGTCCAACTGCATTTCCTACGTCTCTCTCGTGGCAGTGGAGAACCCCAGCCACCAACCTAGCCTTGCTCATTTGAAGCTGTTTGAAACATCTAGAGCGGAGTTAACTGACTGTGTGCTTCCTCTGTATGTGTCTCCCTTCGTTTGTATTTCTGCAGGCGTGAACACAAGAGCCCCCTCACGCTGAGAGAGCTCCACAGAGTGTGGAGCGATTGTAGAGAGGGTTTTGTCTGGAGAGAAGGTCCTCCGGGGTTTCTGTTTACCTCTTCTGCATTTGTGTGTGTGTGTGTGAGCCGACGAGGGTGATTGTATATAGAACTGTCATTAAAACCCAATGAACTAGTAACTGTGTTTCCTGCTAGTGCATCCTTCCCTACACCAGCCATGACATTTGTGTTTAAAATTAAATGTACTTACATTTATACTTATATCTACTTGTACTCATTTCTTTGTTTTTATGTTTCAGAAAATTCCAGATTTTTTATTTAAAATGTACTAATTGTTTATAATTTTTGCACAGTCAAAAAAGGACTGGTTCGGGATACATACATTTCACTTGTGTGTTGTATGTGTATGACTATGCATGTGACAAATAAAGAATCTTAAATCTTGAATCTTGAATACTGCTCATGAAACACTTTCAGACCCCTTATAGATGCCCTATAGATCTACTATGGAGGCAAAACAGATCCTCCAGTTACAGATCCCTATAATTCCCCATACACCCCTCTACATAGATGTCCTCGTAGATCTCCCTTCTGCCCCCAAAGATCCTCATAGGTATCCCATATAACCCCAAAAATCCCCTTAAATCTCCCATCTGCCCCTCATAGATTCTTACAGAACTTCCATAGGGCCCCATAGATCCTCATAGCTCTCCCATATACCCCGACAGATCCTCATAAATCTCCCATAGATCCTCACAGATCCTTATAAATCTCTCATAGACCTCATAGATCCTCACGGATCTACCATAGACCATCGTAGATCATCTTAAATCTCCCATCTACTGCCACAGAGCCTCATAGGTCTCCTGTAGATGCTTAAATCTCTCATAGACCCCATAGATCCTCATAGATCTTCCATATACTCCATAGACCCCTTATAGATCATTCATAGTTCCCACATAGACCCTGATAGCTCTCACCAACTTTCTGTCGATCTCCCATAGACCCAATAGAGATAATCTGCAGTCTTATAGGTCTCCAAAGATACCACATCGATGTCTTAGAGATTCCCAAAGGACCTGAACCCATCTGTACAAAATGTGACTTGAATATGAATTCATTATGTTCATTACAAAACTGATTATATAATTATGTATCTTCATGTAGCTCACTTACCTTACCTTGCATGAGAAGTTTTCCTGCGTCACCACTATAATGTAATCTTTATTTATAGCACGCCTCAGACACATGAAAATACACCTCAAGTAGTTCATGTTATATTAAATTAGGTTTGTAAAACAGACCATAAATAAAACACAAATAATGGTATAAATTAGAAGAAGGTGTTCAGATCAGATCTGCTCTATAACACAGAGCTAACTCTCATCCTCCACTCCTCAGGTAGACCCCCATCACCTCCTTCAAATAGTGTGAATTAATCTCCCTCCTCCCTTTACAGTGTTCTCTCTCTCTCCCTCTCTCTCTCTCTCTGTATTGTTCTCTTATACTCCTCTCTCTCTCTCTCTCTCTCTCTCTCTCTCTCTCTCTCTCTCTCTCTCTCTCTGTCTTGTCCTCTTATACTCCTCTCTCTCTCTCTCTCTCACACACACACACACACACACACACACACACACACACACACACACACAGAGGCACTTGTCACTGTGTCTATGGAAGCACTGTGACTTTGGAATTACAAAATTGTGTTTGGCTTGATCTACTCCTATCTCTCTCTCTCTCTCTCTCTCTCTCTCTCTCTCTCTCCCTCCCTCCCTCCCAAATTAATTCCTTGTCTGTTGAAAGTGTGTAAATCCGCAGTTGGCCTTTATGGTATTACAGAAAGATAAGTCCCTACTAAAGCAATAAATAAATAAATGATAAAAAAAACAGCAGCAGCAGGTGGAGGGTTGTTGTTTTTCTGCTGGACGACGAGACGCTGTCATCTGGAGGGGGAGTAAAAGTATAAAAAAGGTCCTTTGTTGTGTTTCATATCCCGCCAGATGTGAATTACTATACACACCCCTTGCATTTCTGGCTGACCAACACTAATACTGAGGATAGTGCCAATTTTAAGACCACAGAAAATCTGATTACCAATAATATTTACTGACATACAGTTCCTCAATGGTTCTTTAATAATGTTGGTGTTATACAGTATTGTCTAGACTCCCTTCATTTCTTCACCGTTTGCCTTGAGTCACTTTGGTGCAAAAATTTTATTTCTGTCAAACTGTCATTATCTTTGAAATACTGAGATTAAATGAAAGAAATGTGAATAAAGGTTTTACTTTTAAATGCCTAAAGATAGCTGGTGCCTAGATAAAGATGTTCCAATCACTCAGCATTCAGCACCACCAGTATACTGATCACCGCCTGATCATCTGGAATCATCTGCACCTGTTTCTTCACTGGTTCAGGCCTTAAGTTAGACATGATTTGTTATGCTTGAATGAGTCATACGTAGGTCACTGTGTGGCTTAACAAACAAAAAATATTCCTCTGATACTGGTCAGGTTCAGTGACTGGACTGAAAATAAGAGTCTTTGAAAGTCCTTCAGGAAGCCAGGAGAACTGTTCCTCAAAACAGAAGAAAATGTATATAGCAAAATATGAAGAAATGAGGGGTAGCTCAAGACTTTTGCTCAGAACTGTATGTTCACAGCCTGGTTTGTCACTTCCTCCTACTCCAGTTTGTGATTCTCACCACTCAGCAAATGGCCTCTTCACATTCTTTCCACTGCCACCCACAGGACTGGTCAGGCTGGGCAATGTGAGCCACCACCATACACACACAGACAAAAAATGCACTCAATATTCTTTGCTAAGAATATTTAAAGTATGTAAATACATTTACAGTATGTTCACCTTTTGAGTCTTTATTAGCCAAAAAATGTCAGACTTTTATCATTATAATGTGGATCACCATACCTGACCAGTTTCGGAGGAATCTTTTTTGTTTGTTCAGCCACACAGTGACCTATGTAAACAAAGAATACTGAGTGTACTTTTAAATAAATATTAACTGAGTAATGTGCAAATGTAGAATTCTCAGTGTGTGCCAAGACATTGGTAATGTACCCACCCCCTTCTGTACTAACAGTGGCATAATGGTAGTGGAACTGCTCGTGGTCCTATATCCTTTAAAGAACTATATACAGGGGTTTCTCCTTGACTTCATGAGAACCATTCAACCTTATGTAAGTAACTTATAACTAAAGAATCTTTAATCTTGAATCATGAATATAAACATTTAAACATTAAACGCTCCGTCGCCGTCCATCGCTCCTCTCACACTGCCACACTGCTCAGTGTCTCTGGACAAACAGATCGCACACCTCAGACCCTCTTCCCCAAGTCGACCACAAGCACCCTAATAGCAGAAGCTACTTCCCTTTAGGCCGGGTAGAGTACGCAGGGGTCTGAGTGCTGTTCGCTCATCTCTCTGCCCGCCTCCACTTCTCTCCGTCCAGGGGCGGAGCCTCTCAAACCTTCTCTCTCCCAGGGCACGGTTGAAGAAACACCCTTGAAGAAAAAACAAAGTAAAGAAACAGGAAACAATACAAATACACAAAACTCTTAAAGAAAAAGAAAACAAAGAGAATGCCCTCATTGTGCCGGGACACAACCCCCCCCCCCACTAAATGGATGCTCGTCCCAAGCACTAGTCCCTTGGGACGATTGGCCTCCCACATATGCTGGTAGGGCCGCCCCCACTACATCCACACCTCTTCCGGGGCTCCCCCTTGGGGAACAACCTCCCGGTGGGGCTGGCAGAGACCCCTCCACGGTCTCCTCACCTTCCACTGGACACCCCTGCGAGGACTGCCATCCAGGCATCTCCGGCAGAGTTTCCTCCACCACTCCCTCTCTTCCTCGGGGATCCCTCTCGCCAGCACCAGGCAGCTGTCGCCTTAGCCACCCACTGGGCCAACTTAGGGGAAATGCTGGACCCCGCTGAGGGCTGACGCTAGCCCCCCCAGGTTCATCTCCCATCTCCAGAGCATCCACTCTCCATCCAGGCGGACAGGGCCTCAAATGCCGTCTATGAAGGGTCCGCAGGGGGCCTTCCTTGCCTTCAGGCCTCACCTGAAACACAGGGGTCATGGAGTCCCGCTGCTTCACCACCACCCACGGCCTGGCCTGCCAAAAGGGAGATACCTTATCTCCAGACCGCCGGCGGAAGTTCCGCAACAAGACCCGCTCACCCGGTGCCAGCACCCACTTCCGAGTGCCCAACTCTTGATACCGCCAGTCCCCTTGCCGGCACTGCTGCTTCCCCTCATCGACCACCTCTCGGGCTCTCCAGAGCTGCCCCCGGTGCTCCTGCACCCAGTCCAGTGAGCGGTCAACTTATTACTCCCCACTGTTGATCCACAGGGAGGTGCAGCTGGCATCCAAAGAGGACACAAAAAGGGGACAGGCCGGTGCTGCTATGGGATGTGCAATTGTATGCCTGCACCAACTCAGGCAGGTGCACCCTCCATCGCCCCTGCTTCCGCTGCGTATTCAGCAGCTTCAGTACGGTCAGATTCCACCTCTCACAGGCTCCATTTCCCTGCAGACGATAAGGGGTCATTCGCACTTTAACACTACCTCCCCGGGGTAAGTGGCAGCAATTGGCCATAGAGGAGGGGACTCACCTTTTCCTCAGGAGCCCACCAGGCACTCCTCACACTCCCCCTGCCATTGCTCAATGTCTCTCCACAGGCCAGACCAATGGACTCTCTCCTGCAGGACCCACACCATTCGTTGGCCTCGTGCATGCCCCAAAGCCTCATGGTACTCTCTCCATACCTTATGTCTTTCGCTGACAGGTACCACCACCCTCCATCACTCTTCTCCACTTCTCAAGGAGCGATGCTGCAGCAACCCCCAGACAACCTTCAGGTCATCCCACTCCTCCAGCAAGCACCAAAGGGCTAGCCACAAGCACCCAGATAGCAGCTACTTCCCTTTGAGCCGGGTAGAGCATGCAGGGGTCTGAGTGCCTCTCGCTCGTCTCTATGCCCGCCTCCACTTCTCTCCGTCTCTCCTCGCTCAGTCCTTGTATCCTTTTTGACCACCAACCAGCACCTGAAACAGAGAAACAGCCACGAACGCAGCCACCGCGGCCAGATATCCACGGCCTCTCCCTCGTCCTCGCTGCAGGGACTTGGAAATCAGCGCTCAAGATCCACTCATGTGAAGTCCCGGCCAAAAGTCAGCCCAGGAGGGCAGCAGCTACCCGAAAAGTCCCTCAATACAGTTTCTTTGTACCTAAAAACAACACTTTTTCATCCCCCCAAGCAAGGCCCCAGGCTCCACCCTCCCATCTTGTTCCTCAGGAGCTGGCCAATTGCTGTCCAGGGGCGGAGCCACCCGAACCTTCTCTCTCCCAGAGCATGGTCTGCCAAAAATAAATCCAACACCCTTGAAGAAAAAAAAAGTAAAGAAACAGAAAATACTACAAATACACAAAAACCTTAAAGAAAAAGAAAATAAAGAAAACGAGACACGACATGAGAACCCATGCAAAAGTTTTATTTTATCATTAATTATGTGTAATAACAGTCTGTTACTACTTGTAATAACAGTGTTGGTATAGAGCACAACTACAAACCATTATTTGTGTTAATTAGTAAACTACTTCAGCATAATTGTTTTTTTTATTTTTAGTATTTATATCCACCTGTTACTGATAACTGTGTGTTGTGCATATAGCATAGTACAGTATATGTAGTTTTAAGTATTTTCAGAGCCTATCTGGAGAATTTCATTTTGACCTTATATCATATTTTATATTGTTTTTGTCTCTGTGTCTCTGTGTGTCTGTGCAGTGGTAGCATAAGCAGTTGCCTCTGAGATTCAGTTTAGTTTTCTGATTTTGATTCATCTATTAATCTATGAGATCTGACTGTTTATTTTATACAAAAGCAGCAATGTATGTATCTTATATTTACAGTCCCAAACTGGACATATATTATGTACTATACTGAACACACCCTGTGTAAAAATACTTTTGCTTGTTTGTGTACAGTGGATACAAGTATTATTACATCCAGTGCGGAAAGGTAATAGGATGCCTCACTTAGCTTGGTGCTAATGGAATATAGTGATTCCCATACAGAGGCTAATAAGAATTAGCATTGGTGTAATGAAGGGAATAAAAAATAACTTTGAGAAGGAAAATATTTTGTAGAAAAATACCATCCCATTTATGTAGATGATGAGAACAAGACCTACACTTCAGGCCAGAAGTATTGGGCCAAAATTTGGATAAGAAAATAAATAAATGATAAGCTACTGTTTCAAAATTTAATTAAAAGAAAACAGAAGTATTTCAAACAAATGTAACTGACTGGGTTTCAGAATTATGTAGCCTCTAATATTATGTAGCATTATGTAGTATTATGTAGCCTCTAACCACAAAGGCTCATATTATTATATCATGAAAACAAGTACCACTCAATTTTTCAGCACTACACAATATTCCCAGTTTACTTATCACTGGACAAAAATTTCATTTTGCTATAGGAAAATAATTGCAAGCATCACTCAAAATGATTTCCAGTCTAAAGAAAAGCAAATAGTTTTTTAAATGACATCTTCTCCAATTGAGCTGCTTGGATGAGCTGGACCCACAAATTCTTAACGAGTGTCCAGCTAATCAGACAGAACTGTTTGCTCCTTGAAAAGGTACTGGGAGGGTTTGGACACATGTTGTTTCCAAAAGTTGCTGGAATGGATGTGGTGAATCTGTGCTGCTATGATAATGAACTGGTGGTGGTGGTGGCCTAGTGGGTAGGATACTTGCCTCTGGACCAAAAGGTTTGAAACCTACCTTCTGCATACCACCACCTTGTTCCTGAGCAAGATCCTTAAACCCAAGTTGCTCCAGGGAGATTGTCCCCTGTAGTTAGGGGATGGAAGCCACTTTGGATAAAAGTGTCTGCTAAATGCCGTATATATAAATAAAGGCAAGTGGGTTTATCTTGATGAAACTCGTACATAAATGTTCACATCCATTAAACTGCACTTACAGTGTATATTGTAACCCTTCTAAACCATTCAATTACATTTGGTATAATTATTTCTAATATTTTGTTGTAAACATTTTGAAAGAGCAATTTTTTAAAAATCCAAGGGTGGGCCCAAACTTTTGACCTGTAGTATTGGTGATGAGGAAAGGGAAACAGATGATGGACCATAGAAATTATCCTAAAATACTTTCAGTTCAATCTTTTTACATTCATTTTTTTTACCCAGTTAAACAACCAGTGAACTAGTTGCTGATATACTAGTTCAGAGAGCTTGAAATAACCAAACTGAGCAACTCCAGTGTCCTTACTGGTCTCCAGAATCAGACACTCCTTGATGTGTAGGTACATCTAGAACCGTCCCGCAGACGGGCTCCAAGTGCCTGAAGCATAAACAGCCACAACCTACAAAAGGCGAGTCGGGTCAGAGACGTGTCAGAAAAGTGGTAATGCTGCAAGGAGGCGACAACTGAGCCAAACACTTCCACAAAAATGTGTCCCAGTGACCTGAAACAACCCATTTTTACATTTAAAGTCCTGCATGTGAGGGGTGTGAGGCAAGTACTGGGTCACTAAGGACTATTAACCCTTCAGAGTGTGGTGTTAAACATCATGTTTTGGCACGTTCAACACTGAATGCTTCTGTTGAGCAACATTGCAGGTTAATG
>JBBPCX010068783.1:15058-35987 GCA_037974365.1 Hydrocynus forskahlii
GCTGTGAGTAGTTAGTGGGTGGGGCTGTGAGTAGTTAGTGGGTGGGGCTGTGAGTAGTTAGTGGGTGGGGCTGTGAGGCGTTAGTGGGTGGGGCTGTGAGCGGTTAGTGGGCAGCACTGTGAGTAGTTAGTGACTGGGGCTAGAGTAGCTAGTGGGCAGGGGCTTTAGCAATTAGCAGACTTTCTAAGTCTACCAATCATTTCAGGCCCGATTGAAGCACATACTGTGGTCTTAAATCTAAAAGGAACAACTGTTTAATTAATAATTGGTTGTTGTATGAGGATGTGTATGTGATTCACTCCCTTCTGCTCATGTTAGGAAAACAGATGCAGATGATTCACAATAGTTTGGTCACAGTGGATGTTAATGATGCCCAGGAATCTCCACCAGCATCTGGATCATCATCTAACCCTTGTCAATTTACCAAGACTATCATATTATACATTTTTCAGTCATTAATATTTAAAAGGAAATTCAGTTTGCTTTTCAAAATTTCAGAAGGACTTAGATCATCCAGAGTGTGTTTCAGGTGAAACGGTTCACTGTAGAGACTCTGATTTCTTTACAGTGGAGGTGAATGGAACCAGACATCTCCAACACAGTAGTAGGGGCACAGGGGGCAATGGGGTAACAGAAGCAACAGTGAGCAGCAGGGGCAGCACTCAGGTACAACAGGAGACACTAAGGTACAGCAGGAGGAACTAAGGTAGACAAGGGGGCACTAAGGTACAGCAGGGGTAATAAAGTGCAACAATGAACAGTAGGGGCTGCAGCAATCAGTAGGAGGAGCAGCAGTGAGCAGCTGGGGGGCAGTAGGGTGTTTCTTGGTAGATTTTTTATTTACATTTTTAGGTAATTCTACTTATTTCTACTTACTTCACTCAGATCAGATTTTTTTTTTACCTGGCTGGCAGATTTTCTTAGCTAGACATGATCCTTTGAATTTTTTGTGAGTCGTTTTTTGCATCATCCTCCAGCTGTCTCACCTCACCTTCTAGCCTTTGTTAAATCAGTGTTACACTGCACTTCCTGGCAAAAACTGGCAAATAATTAGGAAGCAATTACCGCTGTTTATATTAGTCTGATAAAAATAGATTTTATGATAATCTCATAACCATTACAGCGAAGGAGCACAGAATCCAAAGTAATTACCATCCTGTGACCTAACGAAACTAAACATGTGCATTAAGGCGTGGGTTATGAAGCCTGTAAAACGAAGGCAGCCTCTGTGGCGTCTTTAATAGGTGTGCGTGTGTGTGCGTGTGTGCGTTTGTGTGTGTGTGTGTGTGTAGGGGGAAAGGTTAGTGTATCAGAAAACAGGACTGTGGTTCGCTTTAAAACTGATGTGGTGCATTTTTAAACATTATTACTGCCATTTATTTTTTTCATGGAAATCATAAAGCGTTCCATATGTGCCAAATAAAACAAAAGATCCGGGTTCAAGCCCCGCATTCCCTCTCGACCTCAGCCTCGGTCGACTGCAAGAATTTGGTTCTTGACAGCCCTGTCTGATTCACCGTCCAACTCCAAAGCCTTTCCTGCTGTTTCCTCCAAATTCTGAATGTCTAAAAATGAAAATGCAGAACATCTGCCTGGCGCCGTGTAAGGAAACAGCAGGACAGCACTCATCTCCAAGCACCTGTGGCACTGGCCAGTTTTGCGTCTGCAGGAGTGAGTTTGACAGCTGGCTGGGGTTTCGGCACAACACAGCAGTGTAGCCATGAAAGGAGGGTGATATGACAAAAACGTAAAATCATGGTACACAAGGCATTTTCATAATCCTTCCATTTTGCTGAGGTTTAATAAATCAGAACAGATCTAAACTAGATACAAAAATCTGAAGTCAACCAGAATGAGGAATCAGGATGCAATTTTCTTCCCTAATCTGACACATTTCAAAGTGGAACTGGGAGTCTGAGTGGCCGAGACATGATTTTATGCATTGTGATATGACCAGAGCATGAAAAGTTCGTTTCTGGAAGGAAAAATGAGTCTGACTAGCTCTGGGTCATCTACAAACACCTGACAGATAAAAAGCTCAAAGTGTATTTTAGTTTTACACAGTTCAAAAACATTTTGACTTTGTATTTTCTGTACTGGCTGTAACATGATTATATGCTGGTCAGTTCTGACTTTAATTCCTGATCTTCTTTTTCCTGTGTGAGTATGGATGTTCTCCTTGTGTCTGTGATGGTTTCTGTTGGATTCTCCGGGTTTCCTCCCACAGCCCAAAGACCCGCACATCAGAAGGCCTGTAGATGCTAAACTGCCTCTTAAGTGTGCCTGTGTGTGTATGTGTGTGTGTGTGTGTGTGTGTGTGCATGTGTATGCCTGTGTCCATGTGTGTGTGTGTGCCCTGTGATGAACTGTGACCTGTCTAAGGTGTTTCTTCACCTTTTGTCTTAAGAGTGCTGAATTATGCATAAGCAGTTCAACTCCCTGAATTATGATAAACAGTTCAGAAAATGAATGAATGAATAATTTCAAATTTGTCAAAAGTGTAATTTTGATGTATATCCTTTTGGGGCACTGGTGAGCTTGTGACAGAATAAATTCAGCAAGGAGATAAACAGAGCAGTCTTTGCAAAGGGCAACCACCTATAACCATGGCAGAGTTCCCATTCCACCCATCCCTCCCTGTTTTCATCAATCAAAACGTCTCTGTAGTGCTTTATAATATTCATATGACCCATATGGTCGTTCCAACAGATTAATAAATTGTTAATGACAGACTGATACTAACAATTTATTTATTTTTATGCCTTTTTATTTGCATGCCTTTAGAGGTGACATGGTGGGGCAGTGAGTAGTGCTTACAGTGATTTTACAGTGAGAAAGTCCTGGGTTTAATTCCTGAGCATTCATTCTGTGGAGAGTGTAAATGTTCTCCATGTGGGTTTCCACCAGTTACTCCAAGTTTCCTCCCACAGTGTAAGGACATGTATATCAGGTGAACTGGAGATACGAAATTCAGCCCTTTTACTCCCACCCACATGGTAACTTCTGCATTTATGTCACCCTGGCCTGTCTTTCTTTTCAAGACATTTATGTATAAATGCTGATCTTGCAGCCCACAGGATTACGTTAGATTCGATTAGATTAGAATAGGAATGATTCAAAGTTATTATCATTGTACAAGTACAACAAAATACAGTCTTTATTTTGTCTCATCAGAAATAAATCATCTTCTAACTTGGCAATGATTGAAATCTGACTGGTTTCCTCTAAAATCAACTTTAAATCAACTCATCGCCTTCTAGGTTTTCTTCTCTTTAACAGCCTTATGGATCCCAAAACTCTCTGACTTTGGTAGCTGATACTTGAATGTGATGATACTTGAAAAGACAAATTTCAGATGTTGTACAGACTTGTTTGTAAGACAACCAAGTTTTCTTTTGGATCTCATAATTTATCTGGAGATGTGATTATCTGAGACAAATAAAGATCAGAGCAGTGAAAGAGGAGGAAGGGCATTTTAAGATCTTAAACTGGGATCGCGCTGAGATTAGAGGAAGGCTCTTGAGCTGAATGAGAGAATGGTTAAAATTTCATGTTGATAAACTGAGCTCAGCTATGTCTAGAAGAGACATTTCCTTTTAATCTGGGGCGCACAGTAATAATTAAAATATGAGCTAAAACGAGCCCAGTTAAAGACTTAAATGTGACCTTGGTTTATCGATCAATAGGAATTGGATGATGATATAGACTAAATTTACAGGTCAAAGGCCGTGATAGGCAGGTGAGGGTACATTTACAGAAGTGCATTTACTGCCCCTTAGTGGACACCCAGGCAAACACATCCACTGCGGATGCAGACACATCTCACAGATTAACACACCTTCAACAAACCTGCCCCACTCGACAGAAGAACCACTTCTGTTTCCACGTTAGCGCAGACATAATGACTCCGGCCTTTTTCTTCCCCACCCTAACGCGAAGAAAGAGCTCCATTCAGCTCAGATTAGAGGGGGAAAAAAAGAAAAGCAATTCATTGTCTGGACGCACAAAAGGTGCAACAAAGCGGCAGGGCCATCTGATCCGGCCGCCTGCGAGCCGGGGGCCGCCACGGAGGCCTGAGCGCAACAACAGCGCTATTGTTGGAGGACGCTAATGAAGGCTAATGTTTCCCCATTAGTCTGATCTCCAGCCTGCCATGCTGCTCCAACACTGGGCTTCCAACATCCATCAGCCTGGGGAGGTGCAGGGGTGAACCGGGACAACCATAGCTAGATGAGGGCGGGGTGGGTTGGGGGGGGTGTGAAATTGGCGGCTAAATATGCAGCAGTTTAGCCTAAAATGATGGCTTAGGTACAAAAATCAAGTTTACCCAACTTACCCATTTACCCACTCCCTCAATCAGATTCAGAAACCACATAAGCGAGTGTGTTACAGATGAATGAAGATGTGATGATACCACCATGCTAAATGGTGGGCTTCCTTTCCTTGTTACCCAGAATAAAGGACAATGGAGAATAAGACTCTTTATTCTCAAGCCTGTTTCTCCTAGACTGAGCTCAGTTTGGGATCAATATGAGATTGCAACCATTTTCGCATTCAGCTCCTGAGAAAGAATCTTTCTCTATTCTCAGCCTGATTCCAATTTTTTTCATGTTCTTTCTTGTTTCACGCTCTGATCTTTATTTGTCTCAGATAATCAGATCTTTACAAAAACTATAAGATCCAAAAGAAAACTTGGTTGTCTTACAAGTCAGCCTCTCTCACCTACCAAAGTCAGACAGTTCTGAGATCCATAAGCTTGTTGAAGAGAAGAAAACTGAGAAGGTGATGAAAACAGGAAAAGAACTGGTGTTATGAGTTGATTTTTTCTTCCTTACGCTCCACGCTCCTCATTCTTCCTGAAGCGAGATTTAAGAGAAACAAGTCAGACTTCAGTAATCTCTAAATAAAAAGATGCATTTAGGAAAATTGAAAGGGTCAGACTTTTTCATCCAGCTATCGCTTTAAGAGTCCAATTTCAGGGTCTCTGGGTGCAGGATGTTGAGGTCATGATCCACACTGAAAGGACGGAGACAAACTGGCGCATGATGACCAGATGGGGGCAGCAGACGAAAACATTCCCACTGATACTAAATGAAAAAAAAAAAGGAAAACGCCATCAGGTCCAGACGGACGAGATCTTTTCCGACCATGTAATAAATCCAGCTCCAGTGTAAGATAAACCCTTTGCGCTGAACGCTCTGATGTAAACAGACCCGGCCTTATGAGTACTGTATGTGTAAACCCTTTTTGAGTCAACATGGGATCATTCCAGCATGTGTTCATTCCACAGCTATTAAACAAGACTGCATTTCTTTGTTTTCGCTCTAATTAGCTTCCTCTCAAATGGGTCTGGATGGATAAAAGCTAAATAGCCAATCCTTCCACGCGCCCGCCACTAACTGTCAGCGCTAACTGGGTCAAGGAGCTTCTTTAGGAAATAGGACTCCAACAAAATGATAGTTTGGTGAAGAAAAAGACTTGCTTAGCAGAGAAAGATCTCTTTTCAGTCTTTGTCTTATCAGAAATAAATCGTCTTTTTATTTGAAGATTATTGAAGTCTGACTTGTTTCTCCTAGAAATAAGAAGCAAAAGAAAAAAAAAAAGACTTAAGACAAAAGTTCTCATCAGCTTCTCAGTTTTCTTCCCTTTAACAACCTTCTGGATCTCAAAACTGTCTGACATTGGTAGTTTTAAGACTTGAATTTGATCACTAAGGCAGATGTCAGATGTTGTACAAGCTCATTTGTAAGACTACCAAGTTTTCTTTTGGATCTTATGGTTTGTCTGAAGATTTGATGAACTGAGACAAATAAAGATAAGAGCAGTGAAAGAAAAGAAAGAGCATTTTAAGATCTTAAAATGGGATCTGGGCTGAGATTAGAGGAAGACTCTTTATCAGACGCTGAATTTAAGAAGTATGAAAAAATCCTTTCCTCTGGGTAGCTAACAGGTGGTAGTGACTCACACCCCACCAATTAGCTTGGTGCTAATCACACGTGGGTTTGGTCTATAAAAATGGGACAAAAGTCCCACTTCAGTTTGAGGCCGATTATTTAATTGTGCTTCATGCTAATCAGTGGGTTATAGGCCTTTTTAGTTACATTAGCCTCAAAGCAAAACTAAAGAAATAGGTCTCATGTATTCACACCAAACATGTCTTTGCTGATTGACTACATTTTGGGAAGAAATTGTTATTTAATGTCAAACTATTGCTTTAAAGATCATACAGTTCATTTTAATCCTTGTATTACTCATTATGTAGTATTAATGCAAAACCTTTCTTTGAACTAAGCAGACCATTTGGGTTACTGTACCTTTAAGATTCATGTATGTAAATATGTTCCATCCTGACTAGCCACCCTTAAAGCACCTCATTCAAAAGGTAGTCCTGGCTGTAACACCCCTTATAACTATGCCTCAAACAGACAAGGTTTTCACAGCTTAGTTTTATATAGTTCATCTAAACCAGGCCTGTCCAAACTCATGGAAATTTAAGGTATTCTGTGCAGTTTGTTCAATGTTATCTGACTCTCCAGATAAGAATGAAAGGCAGAATGGTGTTTTCAGAGTTGTTCACATCTGCCTGAGTGGCTTATATTTGGTTGCATTGCCATTTGAAAAATAAAGGTAATTGTGACAACAAAAGTGTGTATTTTCATGTAACTTTTGTGGTTAAAAAAATGTCAGAAGGAATTATTGGCCCCCGGGCATCTCTGCTTTATCAAATTTGGCCCTCTTTGCAAAAAGTTTGGACAACCCTGAGCTAAACAGACAGTGAATGGTAGACTTATAAATCTGATTTATTTTAAAAACCAATGGGGAAGAAGAGCTCTTTGCCTCCCTTTGTGTCGTGTGACCAGCTGTCTGCCCAGAGTCGGACCCAACAAATAAAACGTGATGATTTACAAACGGTTAAAAGATGCTAACGTGGTAACACATCCGCACGCCCACATAGGAAAACACTGGGACGCTCAGACACACATGGCTGGATAAATAAACACACACACACACACCGGAGGCCTCTGTCTGAAACAGCGGGTTCACAACCTCTGCTTTCATGGCATTTACAGTAAAAGCCCCACTTTCCGTGCCGCAGAGCGGAACAAGATTTCGGATTTTAAATTAAGTGCAGTTCAAATGTGCAGTGAGTCACGAGTGATTATGGAATTATGTTTGTCAGGTTTATTTAGGGGGAAACAAAGCTGAGGGATATATGTTACTGTGGCTGGAAATGTATATCTAGTTTTGTGTACACAGTGTCATTATATCCATCACAAGTTGTCCATTCACAGCACATGTTAACCGAATATACAGTAAATACAGTCAAAGTGAAGTCAAAGTGAACTTTATTGTCATTCAGACTATATGACAACAAGGGCACAGATGAAATTGCTAAAATTTCATTTTCCAGGTCCAGTGGGCAAATAAAAACATAAATGCATGTAGGACAACAGGTAGATATAATAGACAGCATAGACAGACAAAAAATATACAGGACAACAACAGGGACAAGCAATAAACAGCATAGACAGACCTAAAACATACAGGAAGCGCTACACACGCTGTCTTGCATGTTTCCCTCATACAAATTGTTGGGTGGATAAATGGGGGGACGAAACAAATTATTTTAAAAACTAATATAATGATTCCGGCGCCTAAGGGTACACGTAATAAACAGCATAAACAGACCAAAAATATACAAGACAACAACAGGTAGACATAATAAACGGCATAGACAGATAAAAATACACATGTAAGCCTATAGACAAACTAAGGTATGAAATATTGCATTTTGGTTCCATTATTGCACAAGGAATGTAAACCTGACACTGGTGAATAGTGATGAAGTGCTCAAGTGATGAGAAACATTGAATTACTGCACAAAGAACTGCAGCACTTCAGAAGTTCTGAATATATGTGTTCAGGAGTTGACAGACAGATCTGACCTGCATTTTTTGTATTGTTAGAAGTAGTAGTCTGATAACCTTTGGGGAAAAGCTCCTCTTGAGTCTGGCAGGCTAGCACTGCGTACTATAGTAGCATTTGCCAGAGGGCAGTAGGTTGAACAGTCCATGGTCAGGGTAAGTGGGGTCTCTGACTTTCTTGGTGACTCTGCTAAGGGAGTGTGTTGGGTGTAGATCTCATATAGAGAGAAGGGAGGGTCTGATAAACTCTCTACAATTACTTGAATGTGCTAGGATGCGGAGCAGCTACCATGCCAGACTGAGAGGCTGCTGATGAAGCTGCTCTCTACAGTCCTCAGTACAGTAACAAGACAAGGACAGTTTAGATAAAAAAAATCAAGATTGCCCCATGCTAATCAGTGACTTGTTAGTTATATTAGCCTTGGAATGCATTGCCATTATGGATTCTCCAGTTCATTTATTCTTTAATTGATAATTGCAATCAATTAGATGAGACACACTCAGCATGATTACTGACAGACCTGTTGAGTCTAAACATCAGCTAAAACGAACCTGTCCAGCAAGGTAATGTCTCAACCAGGAGTGAAAGAAATCCAGTGTATAGATGAAAAAAGTTGGACAAAACTTGGAACTGAAACTGAAATTCCTCCAAGGGCACAACAGCAACTCACAAAAGGAACCCAGATGAACATCTAAGGACCTGCAGGCCTAACCTCAGATAAGGTCAGCGTTCCACAGTTCAAGGACGTGCAAAACTGGCCTCCGTGGCTGAAAACCACTGACAATGAAGAGGAACATAAAGGCCCATCTCACATTTACCTAAAAACACCTTGATGACATTCCCAAGTCTTTTGGAATAGTATTCTGATGAGTGTAACTTTTTGAAAGATTTCTGTGACCTCTGGCATAAAGCTAAGAGACTTACTATTGACTTTTAGTTTTAGCTATGTTAGCATCATAGCTCCAGTTCTAAACTAAAAATACAAGTTTTGGACTGCAAACACATCTTGGCTGGGTCAGTAGTTTTGCCTACCATGTACTTACATTCTTTATCTGTTTTTGTCACCCACCAATCATGACAACTTAACTGATCCTGTTGTCAACTTTTGACAGCATCAGTCATTCTTGACACACTGGTATTGGAGACATTACCCAGATCAAAGGCGGCATGTTATATATGTTCCCTCTGCTGTACTGACTGAGCTGCTGTTGCTCTGTAGTGTGTGTGTGTGTGTGTGTGTGTGTGTGTGTGTCAGAGCCTTGAGCAGAATGCTCTGGAATGTGTAACTCCTATCAGCGCAATTAAGAGATTAGAAGCATGTCATTCTAAACATTTCATTTCCAAGGCAACTAACCTAATTCCAGGAATAAAGCATGGAAAGAGAGAACAAAAAAGTATGTCATGTGGGAATAGGACATTTTAGCCTAATGCATTCTTTCAATGAAAGGAAATAAATGAAATAAAAAATATGATGGCACAAATTAAAAAGAAGCAAAAATGTCACAAAATTCTTTAGGGGATTATTGGGAAAATTGGGAAATAGTTGATCATTGCATTAGCCTTAGAAGTAGTACTGTCCCTATGCTAGTTTTGGAATTAGAATTAGAATAAGAATGAATACTTGTCCTAGAGTGTCACCAAAAGTTTTGATTGGATGTAGGATTTCCATGTAGCAACCATTTTTCCTGTTTTTTTACCTTTAAGAATGGATGCCCCCCATTAACACTACCATCCTAGCAATAACTTAGTAAGGACCTGGAACAGCACAGCAAACAGGGAACTGTTTAAGAAGCACAATCACTGCATTTTTTGTCAGCAAATGTATTTTTCTAGTTCCCTAATGAACACATAAAGCAAAACTATTCCTGTTGCTTCGTTATTTTTTTCAGTGTATGATCTAACACAATAACACACTACTGACGCCAGAAAAGTCAGTTTAGTTAAAAACATTCTGACATAGAATTTCTTCAAATTAGTCTAAAGTGAAGAGATTTTGCACAGCTATAGCTTTGGTGAACATCTAGCCGTAGACATTTGATTAGTTTATCACATATATATTTTATAGTGTCATGGCTGTTATTAAGTAATTAAGGTTTAATAATGGAAGTTCTAGTTCAACACAAAATCTCGGAGGTCCTTCACTCAAACCAAAACATAAACTAAGGAAGGGGGGACTCTGCTGCAGAATCTACTCCTTTCTTGTTCTGTTATCGCAAGCCCTCTGATGTGCAGGGGCAGGTACCGATCACTCTACGCTGCGTGGAGCTTTCCAATGCTCCTGTCCTTCCTTTAGTCACTCCTGTAAATGCACACACAGGAACGGGACATGGGATAGAGGCATCGCAAGAAAACCAGGCATTTCCAGGTAGCAAAGAATCCAACAGCTGGGTACATAGACTCTCTCTCTGCCACTGAGAGAGTAGGTTGGGATCCCATGATCAGTCCTTCTGCAGTTTCTCTTTCCTTCCCCTTCCAGGGTGTATAGAATAAGGCAACCAAAGAGACAATCTTAGTTTTCTTAATAAACTAAACTCCAAACAGAGCCCACAGTATGGAATGGGTGAACACCCAAAGATTCTGCGGCTGGCTATTTAAACCCACAAACCTCCACACACAGCCAGTCACACAACAGGGGCAATCAATGAACAAACAAGTATCCCTTAAAGCGAACAGAAGACAGGTGGGCATGTCGTCAGGTACCTAGCAACCCCGCTATGGAGCTAATGAAGCCCCATGACTGACACCTGGGTTGCTTAGACACCCAACGACCAAACACACAACACACCCTGATGACATACCTTCAGAGTCATGTACCGCTTAGTACTCAGGCGATGGGCTTCGTTGGGGGCGTGACCGAGAAATACCAGACGTGACATAAAGTCACACTTTAATTCGTTTATTTATAAAAACAGTAGTCTTGTGAGACTTTATCAAGATTTAAATATTTAAAATATTAAAGTAATAAAAACTCACAATCAAGCCAAATGTTTGGTTTTTTTTTTCCCAGATTTGTTTTTGGAGCTCAGAGAACCTACAGACTGAATGACATTTACCATTGAATAGGCTATATGACCATTTATAGGCTAATCTAATATCATAAAAAGAAAAACAGTAAAAAAAAAAGTTGTAAAAGAAAAACAATCTAAAAAAGTATAAAAAATACATGTCTAAATATACAGGTTCTCTCACTGGGGGGTGGCTGAGGGGGTTGCAGGTCGAAACAAAACCCCTCGTGAACCCACACTTTGGGCCACTCTGGTTTAGGATGTGCCCTCTCAGTTTGTGTAAGTTAATAGTGCATTTATGGTAGAGCTCTCTCTTTAGAATGGATGTATTAGAGAATGAACAACATATAAATACATTTATGTTCAGATTTACTTCTGCCCAAAGAAAAGGAAAATTCAAAATAAAACTCTTCCTAGCATAACTGAGCTCAGTTTAACATCAGTATGTGACCATGTTCTCACACTTCTTAAATTCAGCTCCTGACAAAGAGTCTTCGTCTACTTTCAGCCCGATCCCAGTTTAAGATTGCTCTTTGTTTGTTTCTCACTGCTCTGATCTTTATTTGTCCAAGATAATCAGATCTTCACATAAACTATAAGATCCAAAAGAAAACTTGGTCGTCCTATAAATTGACAGTATAAATGAACATTTGTCTAGGCTAAAGGCAAAAAGCAGCATCTTGTTCAAGAGGAAGTGCGGGCAGGCGTGGAGGAAGCACGAGACAGCAGGATGGTGGGAATGGGACACCAAGGAGCATGGACTACATGGGAGAATGTTCTGCAACACAAGATCACATGGGCCAACATTTGGAAAGCAGACTTCCATCACGTTCGTTTCTTAGTCCAGGCATAGCCCAGCATACAACCACGGGCAAAGTCAGGCCTCCTCACCTCTGCTCAGACTGGAGGATAACACCAACACGGCTTCGACCAAACATGATCATCGTGTCCGATTCCACCAAGCTGCTGATCATTCTGGAGCTCACAGTGCCCTGGGAAGATCGCATGGACAAGGCCAACGAAAGGAAGCATGCCAAGTACCAGGAGCTGGTGGATGAGTGCAAGAGGCAAGGCTGGAGATCGTACTGTGAACCCCTGGAGGCGGGCTGCTGAGGATTTACTGGGCGGTCACTCTGCAAAGTGTACACGCTGCTGGGCCTTACAGGGGAGGCAAAGAAGAGCGCCATCGGATACGCAACTGAAGCCGCAGAAAAAACCACAAGACCGCTATGGATAAAGAAGGCTGATCCGTCAGCAAATGCTGCTGGGACACAGGCTGGGGTCTGATCAACCCCGGTCGGGTCGAATGGGTGAGAATGTCTGATGTTTGAAAGACCCAAAACACCCTATGACCCCAGGTTACATCACTGATGATGTGTCCCAGCACATCCACAAGATGTATCTTTCAACTGGTGATCAAATTCAAGTCTCAGCTACCAAAGTCAGACAGTTTTTAGATCAATATGGTTGTTAAAGAGAAGAAAAGTGAGAAAAGCTCAAGTTGATTATTTCCTTTGCTCCTTATTTCTCCAAAAGGGGGGTTTACGAGAAACAAGTCAGACTTCAATGATCTCTAAATTAGAAGATGATATATTTCTGATGAGACAGAAAAGATGGTTGTGATCAGCAAAATCTTCCCCTGGGCTTTTTTTGTCTGCACTGTGGGCTTCGGGTATAGACACTTTCCATGAATCTGCAATGAATTTCAAACAGACAAGAGGATCCCATCTTAGGATGGTCCATCACAAACAGATGTTTTCTTCAACCTCAGGAAATTCCACAAAGGTTTGAGCTCTTTATGCTGATAATGGGTACCCCAGGTTTCCATCCGACTGTGGTCAAGACTTCTTTCTCCTGTGAGTCTCGTCCAAAAAATTCCTATTCTTACTGGATCTCCTCAGGCTTTTCTTAACCCTTAGATCACGAGTAGCATGGATCCATGCAGAAAGTGCAACAAGCGTTAATTCGTCATCATATGGCAAAAAAAATGATATGGAAGTTCCCCTGGTTTGTGTTGAACCTCAACCAACATTATTGTAATTTAAAAGCATGTCATAATAACTGGGGTTTTAAAAATGATCTCACACACAAATGGCAATAAAGAACAAAAAATGCCCCAATTTCTTTTATTTTAGGTCTTAGAAACAAACAGAAAAACACAAGATCTTTGAACCTGGCAGAACCTTCAGGATAGTCAACCTACAGAGGGAAAAGGGGCCTGGAGAGCAGCCTAGTGGTGGCATGCCAAGCAAAAGTGGAGTTAACAACGAACATGTAGGAGAGCAAATACAGGTTTCAGACTATTTTACACCGTTTTTTTTTCTTGAAATTACATTTTACACATACACTCTGAGTTCTAAGGGTTAATGGCTTTCAACACACCAGGGTCTTCATGTTCAGCTCCCCTGTGAGAAGACCATGAGTTCAGAAGAGGTGTGAGATGGAAAATCTCTGTCAGGTCGTTAAAGATGCTTATGGAAAGGTTAGCATTGTGATAATGCCACACATTCCAGATTTGGAAAAGCCCTGTTCATTCTGAACTTCGGGTGGGTATTGCTTACAAATGCACTGAGTAACTGTAGACAGTTTGTCTTTGGAGTGTTTAGACGACAGTCTGACCTGGAGGAAATTTGGACCTCTGGAAGTGTTTTCTCCGCGTTTTAGAATGAAAGTATTATTCTCTGACTGTTTAAGACCCACCGTCTTGTGTTTAGAGCATTCTCCAAGTGCCTGTAACCTCTGAAACACATGATGGTCTGGATGTCTTCACCTTTGGCTCCAATTCATTCTCTTCCCAGAAGAAAAAAGGAAAAGAGACAAAAGGACTTGGTTGCACTGTTAGTAAAAAAAATTAAAAAAAATGCTGCTGTACATCATTGGGAAGAACACCAGGATGTTGCTCCCTCACATGGTACAAGTTAGGGCTGCAACAATTCATCAACATCAAAAAAAAGGACATGGATTTTTATTGCTGACCCATCCTTGACAAAAAAGTGCAGGTTTGGGACACGCCGCTGTTCATGAGATCCACATGGCCATGTTGACAGACTGCAATGCATTATATGAAAAGTAGAGGTTGATGTGACATATTATATTATTTAAGCAGTTCTACAATTCTTTAAAATAATCCACATTGACCATCTGACATACTGCAATATCCTACAGGAAGGCTAGAGAGCGATATAATATTCTTTATGTTATTTAAATGATGTTCTAGAATGTTTTGTAATATTTATATGATCCACGTGGCTCTTCTGACCCTACAGGAAGGGTGGTGTGCGATATGATGTTTATTATTTAAAAAGAGTTAAAAGAGTGTAATGCACTATATTGTTTAAATAATCCACATGGCCATTCTGACAGATTATCATACACTATAGAAAAAGTAGGTTGCCATTTGACTTCTACTGCTTAATTTAAAAGACACTTTATAATATTCTGTAAGAAATGGAGATAATTTGTTATAATCATATGATAATCTGAACTTAATGAAAAGTTGTCATGTTTTGTTTGCTGGACGAAAAATAATCAACTACAACAACAAAAACAACTACTACAATATACTGTAATACAATATACATATAAATACACACACATAGATATATTTCTAGACATCTAAACAGTACAACTACTAAACAGTAGTTGTAAAAACAAATCGGGGGGATGGTGGATTTTATTGTTTATTGGACATACTTTGTGCTGATGACAGTGCACATGGCGGGAGACCAACTGTGTACCCATTTTATTGTTGTTTAAGCAAAAACATAATTAATATATTCTACTATCCTTAAACAACATGCATGGTGTGGATGTTACATGTCTGATACTCCTGTCATTGATCCTGACCAAGGCACCTCAGAATTGGAGTCAGTCCCCTGGCTGGCATAGCTATCACATGCTCCATAGTTAGGGTCAAATGCAGAGGACACATTTTCCGAATGGGTTCAAGTGCAGCTTCATACTCATGGTACTTTGAAATCTTTTGGTAATTCATCTATTAAAATTGAAAACAAAAGCTCAGAAAACATTGTAAATGAACATCTGAATCCTCTCAAGTCAGGCCACGTCCATTATAATTCAAATGCAAAAACAAAAGAATTAAACCATTGAAACAATTTACAAAATCTGAAAATGAATCTTACAAATTACACAAATATATAGCACAAACAGCTGAGATTTTTTTTTATGAAAGCAACTTACATAAAACCTCATAGACGTTTCCAAAGATTCTCATGATCATGGTTTTTGTTGTCAATTTTCCGGGCTCTCGTTTTTAGATCATTAGCTAGACTTGACATAGACATCTGGTTTGAACAGTTTCAATGGAGGGCCAACACACCTGATGAAAGCAAGGCTGACATGCTTTTTACCTCTAGGGAGCTTCTAGTTGTGGTTAAAATGCTCATCTGACTGAACCCACGCTCTCCAGCCAAACTAACATTATCTTTTGCTCATTCCAGGCTGATTAAATAAAAACTAGCATTAGCCTATTGAGAAGCGTAACCAGCTAGCTAGCCTCAGAAAGTGAGAAAAACATAAGCTTGACTCCAAACAAACATCATTAGCTGTGTTGTTATTGCTATGTCCACAGATTACACCTTTGGTAGCATAATGGTAGGCTCATAAAAAGTGTGACTGATATTTTTCTTGACTTACCTGAAATGTTATTTTTTTGTCCTTTTAAATCCGAAGTCCCTCAGATCAAGCTGTCCATGCCGCTTGGCCATGATGTTAAAATTACAGCAACACCGTCACCTGCTATGCGACTTACTGACGTCAATTAAAAAAAAAGTTGGGTCATTATTCACGCATGCCCTCTCGCTCACGGTATTTTACTCAATAGGCCTATGCATAAAGCCCCTGAAATGTTGAAATGGTAGTACTATTTCCAGTGTTAAAACGGTAGTAATTTCCACATTCATTGATAAAATAGCACAAGGGATGGAATGGGGGGATTTTCTTTTTAGAAGAGGGATGATTTTGTCTATTTTTATTTCAGGGGGGATGCCATCCCTCCTCATCCCCCCTCAACTCGAGTACTGTGTCTAAAGATTATCAGGGTTATTAGACCCTGCACTTGTGTAGCTGTCTGTTTAAGTGATGGGCTACCGTTTGATCCCATCCATTATTTCAAAGCAGAGGACACCTGATCTGTACAGGTGAAGGGAGGGAGGGAAATTGCCAAAAGCGGCCAGTGGCTAGACAGTGGTGTTGGGGGATATCTTATTTCAGGGATCTGAGAGAAGCAGGTGGTGTTAGAGACGGGAAAACCCCGTTTTTTCTCAGCTGGACTGGAAAGCCTCTACAGCAGCCAGGGCTAAATAATGGGCTCAGGGATTTATTTAATATTCTTCATTGTAATTAACATCCTAATTTCAACACAGTTGGATGTTGGATGTAAATAAAGAGCCATGCCTTTCGACGGAATTATTGCTTTCCAGAATGGGGAAGAATGAATGTTATGACTATAGATTGACGTGCAGCATGAAATTAAAAATCCTCTTTATAACCAATTTCTTTTTTCCTCACCACTGATGCCACTCATAAACTGCTCTAGTCTTTTGTCATCTCAAGACTTTACTACTGCAACCCACTCCTGCCTTAAGAAGGTTTCGTGGTCTTCAGAAGAACCCTCCTCTTCACTGAGCACTGAATAGCTACATTTTCATGTCATAAATTTAGCACAAATTTCACAAATAACTTCTGTGTGACTTGAGAGGATCTTGGTGGTTCTTCCCTATTACCTGAGAGGGTTCTGGTGCAGAATTGCAGTCGAGTAGCAGCTCTTATTGTAAGTGTTGGTTTACTGTTGTGAGGGTTGTGTTTTACTTGTAAACTACAAAGAACCACACACCCCCACTCAGGATAAGAGCGTATACTAACAGAGAATAAAATCGCAAAGAACTAAAATGAAGTTCTGGCTTCACTGAGTTTCTTCAGAAGTCATTTGCGTCACATTAATGTTTTACTCAGTGATGGATAAGTGACTAACAAAAGGAAATGAAACGACGCTGCCTTGGAAGAATGGCTTCACATCAAGTGTCTTAAGCGCTCTTGAACACAAACAAGATCTCTTCTGAAGAGCCTCACAAACATTTCCTCCTAATTTCACTAGAGCTCCTCTATTTATATAAAACCAGCATAAATGGAGCTCTGACTCCAGCCCTGTGTTTATCTAAGGCATGTGCCCACTCTGAGGGTAAGAGGAGAGGAAAGCAGCAGAGCAAATGTCAAAGAGGGAGGACACCTGATCCACTCAGGAGATTGTGGAGGAATTAATAACATTAAAAATTTTGGACTACAGTAAACCCTTGCTTATCGTGGGTCTTACGTTCCAAGAGCACCCATGTAGAGTGAAAAAACGCAATGTTGTGGTGTGGTAAAAAATGCCTAAAAATGCCTATTTGTATAGAAGAATTCCTAAAAATACCCCCAAATATGCTCCCAAAACACTTTAATTTCATTTTTAGCTTAATACATTACCCTGTATGTAAAGGTAAACACGTATTCATACTGTACAGTTTACACTGAACTCCAGCAGTGCTAGAATGTAAAATACAGTTATTACCCCTATGTAGACTGTACTGTAATTCATGCAAGCGTGTTCTCTTTGGTATGTGCTGTCGTTTTCTTTGGTATAAACAGGTAAATACAGTAAGAAATTAATTTAATTTACAGTAATAAAAATACAGGGCTTTAAGAAGAACAAAACGAAAAATACGAGAACACTTGAAATACTCCACGGGGAAATTCTGTAGCTGTGAGGGATGCATCAAAGGGCAGCAGCCAATCAGCAGCAAGGAGAAATAAATAGCATTCTCGGATTGACTACTTTCAAATCAGCAGTCTCAGTCCATGGTTTCGGTCCATCACGGATTTTTCTGTGATCCAAACTCATAACTGTTCGCTGAAATCTAATGCGGAAACTGCAGATATCCTCCGTATTATTGCTAAGCATCACTGCTGGAGGCTATAAAACAGATGGACTCTAGGTCACATACTATCCCTGGCTTACTATAGCATCTGCAGACTGGTAGTGTACCTGCTTTCATTGGAGGAAGGTATTCTACTGTGCAGCCTACCAGTGTTCTAGGTAGTATGCGGATTGACTACAGAAGGTTTGTTTGGTAGAGGACACAGAGAATTTACATTGCCCTGTGGACAAAGGGAGATGCCAGGAAGCACTATTTCTGCCGTCTGGGCCTGAGCTACATGAAGTTGTTGTCATCTAGACTGGGATTGTGATGCCAGGGATCATCATTGTACATGCTGGTTAAGCCTGAGACACGCTGAGAGAGATTTGCCACTGTTGCTTTGCCTCCAGGGTTTTTAGTATAACATCTGCTTTTGCCTTGTCGGTTGCTTTTGTTTAGTCTGGATGAATTTGTTTGTTTCTTTGTTCTGGCTGATTTTGATGTCTCTTTCCTGTTTTTATTATTATCATTAATTTGGGCTGTGATTTTTAGAACCTCTGACGATGTACTGGCTGCCCCGGATATCTGCTCTTATTGTCATTATGCATTATGCTAGTATGTGCATCTCTTTAGTTAATGATTCTATGAATTAGTTCGTCTCAACCTCCCCATTTCTCTCTTCCTTCTTACAGACACACAGCATATTGCAGCCGTTCTATGAGGCAGGTCGCCGGATCTGAATTTTCTTCGTGCACTTCACACCATATTTGCAGTGGTAAAGAGCACTTCACCATTTGCGGTGACTTTGTTTTGCAGTGGTTGTGTGTGTGTGTGTGTGTGTGTGTTTTTTTTCACTCTCCTTCAGTGCAGGTAACCTTCCCCATCTAGTGGATTCACCCTCTTTACTGTTGATATCTCATCCCTGGGGGCAGCCATTGCTTCTCAGAGTGTCGTCACTTTTCTTTTTCTTGAGGAACCAATAAACTAATGAATGCATTACAACCTTACATTAATAAATATTGTTTCTCTTTATCAATACATCACATCTGTCTTTTCCTATCTTATCTATGTGTGGGAGCCATCTGGTCTTGAAAAGGTTTTAAGGATTGGGCAGCGTACCAACCACTTTTGGGTGGAAAGACCCCCCCTCATTATCCCAGTTGGTAACATTAACATCATGAAGAATCACGTTGGATCAAGAATTTAAATGAGTGAAACAACATAAAAAGAATCATGGAATGGAACAGAAACTTAAAAGCAGACAAACGTTGAGATCAAAACAAACAAACAAAAAAAACCAAAGAGCTAAAACTAAAAAAAAAGATCACTGAAAGGTACAGAGACTCAAAAGTAGACAATCCATAAGATCATGAATAATTACTGAGAAGAATCAAGACTTAAAAGAAGAGACTCCTTAAGAGCGTGAAGAACTATTGAGAAGAAAAATGAACCAAAAGAGAGACTCCTTAGGAGCATGAAGACCAACTGAGAAGAAACAAGACTCAAAAGAACAGATGCCTTAAGAGCATGAGAAAAAACGACTGGACGGAACCAAGATTCAAAAGCAAGTGAACCTTGGGATCATGAATGACTACTGAGAAGAAACAAGACTCAAAAGGAAAGACTCCTTAACAGCATCAAGAACCACTGAGAAGACACAAGACTCTAAACCAGTCATTAGGGGTGGGTTTTAGCGAAGGATAGGGCGGGGTTAGTTTTGACCTTCAGCCAATCAGTGCACTGACAGAATACACTTACAGAAGACATGGTTAAAAGACACACTGTTTAAAGAAGGTCCTCCAGGGAGAGTCATTTGGATCTTCCTCAGGTGCAGTTCTTGAAAAATGTCTTGTTCATCTATACGGTCCTGTCTTCCTTTAATCCTTTCACAAAGCTGAGTCATCAAAAGAAGAGTCCCCACACAGTGTTGACAAGCATGTTAAAAACCATTAATAACTTAATAACCAGCGGTTGACATAATTTTTTGCTGAAGTACTCTAATGAATACCTACATTAATGAATTAGTACATACCAAATTAAACATTTTCTTCCTCACCATGGGCACTGGAACCATTACAACTCAAATTTATTTGTCCTGTGGACCAGTCATGTCAGGCTTTGGGCCGCAGGGCCCTGCATAAACGATCAAACACAACCCGGGTAAACGTGTCTCGTACTGGGGGCGGGCCGTCAGGTTGAGGTGACGGGGAGGGGCATGCAGGGACAGAAGCACTGAGATCAGACCCAATCTAAATGAATTTTGATTGGTGCAGAAGCGAGGCTCCGCAGACCGGCAGGAACCCTATTTTAAAACGTAATTATTTTTTTCTTTTTAAGGTTTTCCTTACCTGAGTTGTGGTAATTAGAGATCCAGTATGAAGTTACTCAAATTAGGTATGCTTCTGCGCCATGAATGTGACATTCCCGGCCGCTATTGTTTCAGTTTTATATGGGGACCCTTGTTTTGAAACTAGTGTTGCCAAATTAGTGATTTTCTTGCCATTTCTAATTACTTTATTATTATCCCCCTTAACGACTATTTTTCCAAAAAGTGCCTAGAGACAAATCTAGCGACATTTTTGACAAATCTTAGCTACTTTCTGTAAAACTTTGTCGTCAATATTGTTGTTAGCAAACACTCCCACCGGACTGGCCAAAGTAAACTTACGCTGCGTCTGAAAACACATACTACTTGAGTAGATACTACATTTGAATTTGAACATACTGCTCTACCGTTAAAAGTACGTTCTATATAGTATGAATGAGCGTAGTATGAATGGAATTCAGACGTACTACATCCGAGGTGTTGATGTTGTCATGTGTCATGTGTCGTCACAACAGCGCAAATTTTTTTTATATTTACTGCAATGGCGTTATTTTTTACCTTTACAGAGGGCATTTTCTCACAAGTGTAATTTAACCACAGTGAAAAACGTTTTCCTTAAGGTACTTACACTTGAAAAGAGCCGCGTCTCCGTTTTCCGCCATTTTTCGAATATGACGCCGTCTCTCCCGCTGCCTTATGGGATAGTGAAGTGTCCATCAAATGCCTACTACAGAATTCGGCCGGAAGCAGTAGGTCAT
>JBBPCX010068784.1:0-11901 GCA_037974365.1 Hydrocynus forskahlii
ACTATTGCCCTGCTGCAAAAGAGTGAAGAGGAGTTGGCCAGGAGTGAGGCTGGCTGGATCCAGCTCGGGGGTGAGCCGGCTAGGAAGGGCCGGTTCAAAACGGCAGAGCTGTTGTGTGGTGGTGAGTTGCGGGGTGAGGAAGAGGACCTGGGCTTCTGATGGGATGGATGGATCGACAGATCCCCGATCATCAGTCTGGAGCGCATTATAGACCCTCTTGTCCTTGACTCGGCTGCGGAGGAGCTCCCGCTTGGGCTCACCAATAAGAAAAGAGACGTAAGAAACGTGTGGGTCCACGTCGCTCACGTCGCCTACCTGATCTCCAGCTGCCCTTGAAGTCAGAGGCTTCCTCCGGCGCTCCACCACTCCGGCTCGTGCCCGGCTCGCCTCGAAATACGAGCCCTCAGCTGGAACAGCGAGCCTCACTCACAGCAGGCTCGGGCGCTAGGACCCAGCGCAAACCTATGAGGGAGGCATCGTTCCAGCTCCCAACGCAGAGAGAAGCGCCGCCTACCAAAGCTACGTGGCCTGCCCAGCCCGTAATGGAGAAAAACAAGCGGTCACTAGCAGCGACTGAGGGCCCAAAGACCCTGGTCACGCTGGCGCTTCAGGCTTTACCCTTGGGGCGTACGCAGTCCATCACACCGCCGAAAGCCACTGCAGAGGGAGAAAGCCTCACACCTGCCATACTGCTGCAGAGCCCGGCAGCTCCGCTCCCGAGTCAAGAAGCTCCGCAGTGAGACTGCGCTCCCGAGCATCGAGACTGCACTCCTGAGCGTTGAGGCTGTGCACCCGAGCATGGAGAATGAACTCCCGAGCAGCGAGGCTCCGCTCCCCAGTGTCGAGACTGCGCTCCCGAGCATTGAAGCTGCGCACCCGAGCGGCGAAGCTGCACTCCAGCGCCCCGTACCTGCAAAGAGAAAGTTTCAGCCTCCTGTGCCAGTGCCAAGACAGCTCAAGCTGCCCGTACCAGTACCAAGGCTGAAACAGCCTGGACCGAGCCCAGGTAGCTTGTTGGCTCAGCAGCTAACCCCAGTAGAGGGGCCCATAGCTGCAGAGGGGCCTTTGGAGGGGCATGTAACTGCAGCAGAGGGGCCAGTAACAGCAAATGAGAGGGCTTTAAGCACTGTAGAGGGGCCTTTAGAGGCCTTTAGCTGCCGCAGAGAAGCATTTAGCCCCCCAAGAGGGGCCTTTAGCCGCAGAGGGGCCATCAGAGGGGCCTGTAGCTGCAGCAGAGGGGCCTGTAGCCCCTTTAGCAGGCTGAGAGGGGTCTGAAACCCCACCAGGGGATGGGGGTCTTCCACAGAAGTTTTTAAGGGGGGGTACTGGGGTCTTGCAGGGCTCCCAGGAGGGGGCTTAGCCCAGGAGACCCCGGTTCGGCCGGGAGGACCACAGAGCAGCTCCCCTGAGGGGGTTAGATCCTGGAGAGAGCTCAGTCCAGAAAGGCACTGTAGGGCTCCCCAATAGGGGCCTCCGCTCTGGGGAACACGGCGGGGCTCCCCATAGGGGGCTCCAATCTGGAGAACAAGCAGGGCTCCCCAGAGGGGGCTCCACTCTGGAGGACGCAGTGGGGCTCCCCGGAGGGGGCTCCGCTCACAAGGACAGTGATGGGCTCCCTGCTGAAAGGCTTCCTGGAGGGGGGCTTGCCAATAAGGACAGTGGGGGGCTCCCTGGAGGGGGTCCAGCCCATGAGAACATAGACTCTCAAAGGAGAGCGTCCCATGGGACCCACCTAGGCCATCCTGGCCATGCGGCACGCTGTAGTCTGATGAGAGACGGCCGGGTGGGGCTCAGCGGACACTGTCCTTTGCCACCACCTACCCCTCCTCCACTCTGGGGATGTTATGGGGGTCTGTTCTTGCTCCAGTGGGGTGTGCTAGAGGGGGGATACTGTCAGGTCTGGGTACGCTGATGGTTGGTGGCCTCTAGGGGCCACACTTTGCTTTGGGATTATGTTTGGGCTTTTATTATGAAGAGGGGGTGGGTTTTTGAGTATCATTAGTTTCAGCTGTCTTTCTTTTGGGTTAAGTGCTTGTGTTGTGTTATTGGTTTTGGGGTTTGGGGGTTTTGTGTTTTAGAAGTATTTAAGCTCAGTTTAGGAGGACCAGGGTTGTTGGTCCACCGTCAGAATAGCGTCCTCTGCATTACTTTGTGTTGCTTCAAAAATCTGTTGAAGATTCAAGTTTTGGTGTCTGACCCTTGTGTCAGTTTTGTTTTGTTTATGTATTTGGAAAAATAAAAGAGAGAACAAATGCAGCACGTTGAGTTTGACTGGTGCCAGCGTGCTAGCTTTTCATGTCTGGAGAAGGAGCACCCCCGCCGTGACAATAATCAGTTATTTATATGTATTCTTTTATCATTTTCTCCAAACAGTTTTTTGTTTGGAATTTTGAATCAAGTATGGTCAGTAGTGTATTCAGCAACTGTGACATGCACATTTTACACAGACACACTCCCACAAATTACAAAACCAATAACCAGACAAAAATGATGCGCTCTCTTATTTTTTTCCATGGCTGTATGTTCTCACCCATGTCATGTGATCTATCAGTGGTTCTGTCCCTGCTACAGATAGTTATGGAACTAAAGTAGAGGGAAGTTTTTACTGGAGTATAAACAGTGGCGGAGCCAGGAAATTTTCAATAGGGTGGCCCGAATGGATCGGTGATCATGTTTGGGGTGGCACCAGGACTGGTCTGGGACAAAAAACCGGCCCGGGCATTTTGAGCTGAGACTGGCCCCTCTCGCTGTCGTTCCGCGGAGGGTGGTACTGACGGAATTCCGCGCCAGCCCAAAATTACTTGGCCGGCCGGTTTATTTTAAGGCTCTTAAACCACACACCACAACAATATTTGGAATGAGTGCGTGTAGCAAAAGTGCCCGGGTAGAAATGTTGCAGTGCAGGAAAAACAAATAGCGACGACTGTGATGCGGTGCTTGGGGTGGCCAATAGGGTGGCCAGGATTCACCCCACAGCTCTGCCCTTGAGTATAAAATTACAGATTACAGCATAAACACCCTCAGTATTATCAAAACAACTAACACTAATGTGTGTGAAATGATATTTCTTATATGTTTTATAAACAGATAAAATGTGTTCAGATGCTGAAATACACCATCATGCTCATTTAGTGTTTACACAGTTTAACACATTAAAGGAGGAAAAGTAATTTAATATGAAGTTTTAAATGATGTAAAGCATTTATGTATTTTAATCATGTATCTAATCGCTTTACTCCACGCGTAATGCGGTGGTGTGCGGTCGGTCGCGGTCCGGCTGATTGGCAGTAAATGGAATGAACGTTCCGGATAAGGAGAGGCTTTACGTTCTCTCATTAAACTCCGGCTTTAACAACCTGCGGTTCTTCACCCTGCCAGGAGCCCATTAAAAAAAAAAAACATGCTCTTTATTATGGAGCTCTCATCTACGTCCCCATTCATTAATCTCCACTCGCAAATCTGAAATATTTCAATTAAACTGTATGGATGAGAACGATATAACTCTTATAAATGTACAGAAAATCACAATTTCATCAGGAACAAATTGAAAATTCTCTAATTTGTAGTTGATTTATATTTAGTAGAATCCTCAGTTCTAGATATGTTCCGCTGACTGTAGCGCCGCAGTGCAGGGAGGTTTCAGTCAGTTCTAGATATGTTCCGCTGACTGTAGCGCCGCAGTGCAGGGAGGTTTCAGTCAGTTCTAGATATGTTTCGCTGACTGTAGCACCGCAGTGCAGGGAGGTTTCAGTCGGTTCTAGATATGTTCCACTGACTGTAGCTCCGCAGTGCAGGAAGATTTCACTCAGTTCTAGATATGTTCCGCTCCCTGGAAGCTCTTTATTTCTGCAGTCTGAATTCTGTGTGACTTATAAGCAACATTTGGTTTGAAGAATGCGCAGTGCAATAATTGGAGCCCGAAGTCCCGCCGTTGTAGAACCATAATTCAAAATTCATAAGTGGAAAAAAGTGGATTTCCATCTCCCATAATGCATTTCACCCCCGGCTCTTATAGTGTTCTCTCTGAAATATTAATTCTTCACATTATTTCACCGGTGTCATTACACAACCACGATTAATCTTTTTTTGGGTGTAATTAGGAGAGGCAGCGGGGGGCCATGGTGTGTGTGTGTGTGTGTGTGTGTGTGGGCTGTGGGCTGATGGTTATTTGTTTTGGATGTGTACCCAGTGTGTGTGTGCGGAATTGGTGAACAAACGGAATTGTTGAACAAACTATATTTATTTGTTTGTAAAGAATATTGAGTGTATTTTAATCGATATTAAGTGAGTAACAAAAGTGGAAAATCTCAGTGTGTGCCAAAAATGTTTACTGGTAGCATACATGTAATAATAATAATAATAATAATGAAAATAATAATAGTAGTAGTTATTTGTTTTATTCATAGGGGTTTTTCAAGGACTAAAGGACACTGATGTGTCTGAATGTGTTCTTCAGTGCAAAAGGTGCCAATATCTGCCATCAGGAGTCTGAAAAAGCAAACATGCTCCTCACGATCAGACACGAACATGACCAGGTTCAGGTGTGTATTCGGTTAATTTGTGGTTATGACTCTATTGGATAAAAATGAACAGAAACCACATAAACTGATTTTCCAGAAATGATCAAGACTCCTCTGAAGACCTAGAACATCCTGAAGTTCCCCCCACGCTAAACAAAAGGTCAGAAGTAGTACCTCCCCATGGGGTAGGACAGCAGCGAGTTGTTTCGGTTGTTTTCTTTATCCCTCCAGCCATAAAGCGCCCGATATAGCAAATCAGTAAACGTTTCCATGGCAACGTGCGCTGAACGTTCAGTCCATCCAACAATAAGGGCAGCATGAAGCTTCTTTAGTCCAGGGATAGGATTCCACACACTGATCCATGGCACTATGAGCAACGTGAACACACACACACACACACACACACACACACACACACACACTGCACTGGGGTCAGGTTTTAACCAGTTACACTCTAAGATGAGTTAAACCCATTTGGCCTTGGTGTGCTACCTGCTAAAAGCTGGTGTGCTAATTATGCCCTGACACTGGTGTGTGCTGGCCAGTGGACCTCAGTTGTTGTCGACATTCGTTGCATAACTGAAGCATGATCACACACACACGCGCACACGCCCACACACACGCACGCTGACGGTGGGTTATCAAAATGCTGGTGACATGATCAGAAAGGCCAGGTGTTATGAATCAGAAGACGACGGGGGCTTACCAGCGCACCGCAACCGCGACTAAAAATAACGGGACAACCCGCCAGTCCCCGCTGACAAATCCAAGTTCATTTTATTTCGGGATTCAAGAGATTTTATGGGTCACATGCAGTCACACATACACAACATACAGCGAAACGCTCTATCCGGAAGGTTCCCCCTTCGACTGCAAAAATAAATAAAAACATTAACAGCGTTATAAAACCAACATACGCTGCCAGTCACAAGTATTGAAACAGATTTTCTACTTTTCATGTTACTCACTTAATATTAAAAATACACTCAATATTCTTTACTAACAAATACGTTTACAGTATGTTCACCATTTGAGTCTTTATTAGACAGAAAATTTTATATTCATCATTACTGACCTACAAAAAGACACCTAATATAATTATAATTATAGTGGGTCACCAGATTAATCTTAGATATTTAAGGAGCTATTAAGTGCTGAAACAGTGAACGAGTGCATTTAAACTTAAAGGACAGTTTAGAATTTGACTCTGCACCACACAACCAGTTAATAGGAGTCAGACGTGCACTGTTACAGATTCTTTCATCTTAGAAAGGAAACTAGGTTTATTTCACAGATTTTCATTTATAGTCATTCACTCAACAACTTTCCAGTTTAAGAAGAATAAAAATATGCAGTTTATGAAATAAATGGTGAAAGTGGTGAAAACCTGTGTTGTGCAAACAGTGTATCTATAAAAATAAAGGAAATATTCTGTAACACTTTGTGTGTGGTATGTAGTGCAAAATCATAAAGTAAACAGTGTGATAAAGGGGACTGATGAGAGGAGAGTGTGTGTGTGTGTGTGTGTGTGTGTGTGTGTGTGAGAAATTCTGTTTGTCCATTATGTACGGTGGTTGAGAGTCTCATTGCTTGTGGATAAAAGCTTCTCCTGAAGTGTTTTGGTTGCGGAGTCGTCTCCCTGACCTCTCCAGCCTGAAATTGTGTGTGTGTGTGTGTGTGTGTGTGTGTGTGTGTGGTGTGTGGGGTCTCGGTGATCCTGAGGTCTTGGGTTCTGCAGCCTGCCTTTGTACAGAGCAGATGTTAAAAGAACTCCAGGTCTGAGCCCACCAACAAAACCCTGGGAGGAACTGAGCCTCAGAGGAGGCCAACCATCCTCCACAGACCTGCACCAGACTCACATCAGAAGAGTGTGAACGAGAGTTGAGTGCATGATGGCCATGAGGGGTTTCCCAATATTCCATCTCCTCAGGACTCCATCATGGTGGAACTGATCCAGAGACCAGAAGCTCCAACACATAGGTGGACAGTTGGACCATCATCTCATTGGACCACATTCTAGCTACTGGCACAAATCTGGGTTTAAGCTGTGGTAATCAAGGAGCAATTCTCAAAAACGGTAGGTGCAGCCAGCGCATTCAGGAAGTCATGGGTTCGAATCCCAAGACTGCTAGTGGCACCTCTGAGGTTCCCTTGAGCGAAGTACCGTCCCCACACGCTGCTCCCCGGGCACCGTGTTCCTGGCTGCCCGCGGCTTCACTCAGTGAATGTGTTAAATGCAGAGGAAGAGTTTTGTGCTATTCGCACTGTGTGCTTTGATGTGTTCACGGATGACAGAATGGTCACATTAACTTTCAAATGGTCTTCATGAACAGTTCTCCAGGCTTCCCGAAGGACTTTCAAAGGGGTAGCTCAAGACGTTTGCACAGGACTGGATATCAGTCTTACAGGCACGGTGACTGTCTGTTTTATTCTGAGGGATAAACTAAGGATGGAGAATGGTGTAGAAATGAATTTGGACTTTTGTGGTGTACAGAACCACTCAGAAGGTTATTAAGGGCCCAGCACTGACAGGGGCCCTCAGAGAACACTCAAAAATAATATTCCATAAAACAGTGTTTTATTATTCCAGAGGGCCCACGATTTGCATTGGTGCCACTGTTGACTGCTAGAAAAAGAAAGTAAACCAGTATTACCACCTAAAATAAGATAAAATAAACCTTTATTTGTCCCACAAGCGGGAAATTTGCTTAGTCATGGCAGAAAGTGGGCAGTACAAAGTTAAGAGCAGCAAAAATCAAGAAAAACAATAGAATAAAATAAAAATAAATAAAGTACTATGTCACAGTATGGTATAAAATAAAATGTTCAAATATACTAAAGATCTAAAGTCTAAAGATGTACAGGATAAAATCTAGGAATATGAGTATGCATGACTGTATTGTAAAAAAATATACACATATGTATGGAAACTGTAAGTGGACTAAATTGCACATTTAATGTAAAATACACAGTATAGTATCACAGTATAGTATAAAATAAAATGTTCAAATGTACAATCAAAAAATGTACAGTATAAAATCTAGGAATATAAGTTTGCACAACTGTATTGTAAAAATATACATATATGTATGTAAACTGTTAGTAGACTAAATTACTCATTTAGAAGTAAGACTAGATGTAGGCTTGGGCAAGTTGTATGCATGTACAGAGTGAGTACATGTAAATAAGTATACACTGGTTTTTCCAGTGTTGATCTGGAGGTAGTTCTGCTGGCACCAGTCCACAAAGTCCTTGGTCAGTTCTCTGTACTCCTTGTCGTCCCCATCAGTGATGAGGCTGACTATTGCAACGTTATCTGAGAACTTCTGCAGGAAGCACTGGGTAGAGTTGTGAGTGAAGTCTGCTGTGTAGATGGTGAAGGGAAACGGTGCCAGAACCCCCGTACTGCAGACGACCCTGCATACTGTGGCCGGTCGGTGAGGTAGTCCAGTATCCATGTGGTGAGGTGATGATCCACTCCTGTGTACTCCAGCTTGTCCCTCAGGATTGTGGGAAGGATGGTGCTGAAGGCACTGGAGAAATGAAAGAACATGATTCTCACAGAGCTCCCAGCGGTCTCCAGGTGAGAGAGGGAACGATGCAGGAGGTGAATGACGGCATCATCAACTCCAGCGCCAGGCTGGTAGGCAGACTGAAGTGGGTCCAGTGAAGATCTCACCAGGGGCCGAAGCTGAGCCAGGACCAGCAGGGTCTTCATCAGGTGGAATGTCAGAGCCTGTAGCTGTTGAGGTCCTTGGGACATGGGGTCTTTGGCACTGGTACCACACAACCTCTGGAGGTTTTCCAGAGCTGTGGAACTCTCCCCAGCTTCAGGCTCAGGTTGAAGATGAGCTCCATCACCCCACACAGTTGCGCAGGACCTGGCAACCCTTGAGCTGATGTCCTCTGGACCTGCTGCCTTTTTGGCTTTAATGCTCTTCAGTTCCCTCCTAACCTGGATGGTTGAGAGAGACAGGCTGGAGCCTTAGACTGGGAAAAATACAGAAACAGCACTGAAATAAAACAGAAATAGTCATTTCCTTTCTTTTTTCATTCACCCCCCTACCTTGTGCCCCATCATTTGAATACCTGTGATGTAAGCAGGTTTTCAAACGATGGTGCATGAATTTGTGTAATAAAGTGTATTCTGTTTATTTAAATTTTACACACCATTCCAGAATAAAAATCCCCTCCAATTTCCAAACCACTCCTGCGGTCTTGCTCAACAGTGATCTTTCACACACACACACAGACACACACACACACACAGAGTAAATGTGAGTGTAAACTGAGGTCCTACAGTCTCTCATTAGGCTGAATGGGGTTTTTTTCCAGCCTTCTGGAAAGAATTAGGAATGGCAATAGGATCACATTAGAGAGAGCAGTAGGTCAGTTCCTGTCTCTGATTGGTCAGTGCCTGCTTGGTTACCGTGGCCACTCAGCCTCGTTCTTCACAGAGACATTAATCATTGATCTGAGAGGTCCATCGCTCTGGGCCTCTGCAGGTTCATTTATTATGCACAGGGACCTCCACCCGCCCGCGCGTCCCACCGTCTCCTAGTGCTCTTCACTTTTCCATTTCCTTCATCAGCTTCTTTCCAAATGTGCTCCGTTGTGCTGTTTGTTGATGCTGTGGGTGTTTTTTTTTTCAGGGTTCAGCTTCATGATCCTGAGTGTCCAGAGTGTGTGGCCTGAAGAGCAGATTTGAAATAATAACGGACAGCTTTCATTTGTTTTCAGCCTGTTTCGACTTAAGCACAGAAAACAAATAAAACCTTTTGTGTTCAACCTTAAAGTCTTAGAGTGAAGTTTCACCATAAATCAGAAAGTAATCGATCGTTCATCCTTCGGCCTTCAGTCCAGCTCCTGAAAATGTTTGAAAGTAAAATCACTCCCACGTTTGTGTCGGTACTTTAGGCTTCTGTGTTGACGACGTGGATAGAGCTTTAAATAAAATAATGTAATAAATGGTGGGAAATATCACAGTTCTGGTGGAAAATATGTTCAACCCCATGTTGTGTGACCTATCAGTGGTTCTCTTACTCCTACAGGTGTGATTCTGCTCAGTTCCAGAACTAAAGTAGAGGGAAGTTTTTACTGAAGAGTATAAAATTACAGATTACAGCATAAACACCCTCAATATCATCAAAACAACCCAAACTAAAAAATCTGATAAACAGATAAAGCAGTATGGAATCAAACTGAGCCCAGAGAACAAATGTAATAGGAGGGTTAATCATGCCCATCAAAACTCAATAATCAAAACTAGTGAACACTCACGTAGTACTTTGTTTGCACTGAAGACCCTGGAAACACACACACACGTGTTAATGATTTTAATGGAGGCTGCAGAGTATGAGGAGTGTGTCGGCAGCGACGCGGTGTTCGGGGTCTGGGGGTTGAAGCTGTAATTTAAGTGAATGTCCGCTGAGGAGAGACAGGAGCCGCTCGGCTAAATTATAATAATGAATTCAGTCAATATCGAGCGGAACGCTAAAAATAGAAACAGCTCTGGGGGGGGAGGGTGTGGGTGGGTATACAGGGCCGGGACGAGGCACTGGAGTACACATGCAGCTGGACCTTCACACTCAGTGTCCATAAACTTCTGCTACTTTTCAAGGCCTCCCCATTATAGAGTGTGTTCAATGTGGATGTTGATGATGGTAAACTAGTGAATATGCACAAAGTTATAATTAAAACTAAAGTTCACAACGGGCTCGTTAGCGCTCAGATGAGCCACAGCACCACCAGACCCTGGGGTACCGCCCCGGTCCTTCACACCTGGCACCATGTGACTGCATCACATAAAAGAAAAGCAACCTGTGCAGTTTCTACACACACACACACACACACTGCCGCAAACTGTACAAACAGTGAACAGAAAACAAGGGAAAAGTGGTCTCTTTATTTTTTTCCATTGCTCTGTGTGTGTGTACATATATACATTTAGACAGTACATATATATATATATATACACAAATGTAAGTGTCTGGAAAGGGAAATAAATAATTATATTATAGAAATATAAAACCTAAAGTCTCTAAAGCTTAAATATTCTAAAGTGAGGGCTTGTGTTTGCTCTGCTGTTGGACAGAGATGAAACCACTCGCACTGCTGCCACTTTAGAGATCCACCCACACACACACTGGCATGTGGATACATTGTGCACATGCATCGCATACACACACACTCACACATCTACATGTGTGTGCAGGCACTAAACATGCATGTGCTGACAGCCGCATTGGGAATGTACGCATGGAAAAAAAAGCTGAACGCGCGTGTATCCACGTGCACACACAAACACACACACAGATGCACAGGTGCGTCCAGGCGCCAGTTTTCGTTCTCGATTTCCCAAAATAAACCAATCATTCCTATTGACAACATTGTGTAATATTGACTCTGAGGCAGTGAACCTACTCGCCGTGCCAAAACATTACTTGTGCGGTTATGCTAGGATTTGGCGTTGCCATGGTAACTGCCCACACACATGCCCACATGATACTCAGTATTAAAAAAAAATACCTTCCAAAAATGTTTTGTAGTCTTGGTAACGCTTTGGCATATAATGCGATGCACAAAGTTATAATTAAAAGTGTTTTATAATTAAAACAAAGTTATAATTTAAAAAGTTCACGACGGCTCATTAGCGCTCAGATGAGCCACGGCACCACCAGACCCTGGGGTACCGCCCCGGTCCTTCACACCGGGCACCATGAACTCTCACTTGTGATGGGGAAGTCTGTCATTTCCTGGTCATTTTTTAGTTATGTCATATTTTCCTTCTGGCATAAACATTAAAGGGCCCATATGCTGCTTTATTTTCCAACATATAGCATGTGCAGTTACCAAAAACCTCCCTTTATCCCCTGTTCTGCCTCTAGTACTGTTACTTTAAGATTGATATATGCAAATGAGCTCTGTTCTGTTTGGCTGCCATGTATTGTGGTTCATTTAAAAAGGCTGAAACACCCCTTATAGTGTCAGCGTGAATAGACATCACAAGTAAGAGCGAATCTAAAACAGGCTGTTTAGTGTACAGAATTTTAAACTTTTTAAATTAAATTTAAGTAGACTCTTTTAATGAAAATGTCCATTCTACCGTGTGTGTATGACCAAAGAGAGGCCAAAAGATTTTGAGGTCCTTTAAGTTAAAAGGCCCATAAAATGGAAGAGTTTGATTTAATTTTTCTCTTTTTGTGTCTCTATGTCTCATTGTTCATTCTGCAACTATGGTGCAGAAGTTCCCATAAGTGTGCAGCACTTTTAGGTTGCTTTGCTTTCACTCTTCTGTCCATTTAATCCTAAAGCAGCTAGATGGGGTTTAAGTCTGGAGACTTCTGGCCACTCCATGTTTTCCAGCTTACCATCTTGTTCT
>JBBPCX010068785.1:0-11901 GCA_037974365.1 Hydrocynus forskahlii
TTCCTCCTCTCAACACACTCAGAGTCTCTCCTCAGCTTCCTCCTCTCAACACACTCAGAGTCTCTCCTCAGCTTCCTCCTCTCAACACACTCAGAGACTCTCCTCAGCTTCCTCCTCTCAACACACTCAGAGTCTCTCCTCAGCTTCCTCCTCTCAACACACTCAGAGTCTCTCCTCAGCTTCCTTCTCCCAACATACTCGTCACTCCCAATGCAAATCTGAACATTTTCAACTCTGCCACCTCCAGCTCTGCTTCTTGTCTTTTCGTCAGTGAGAGAAAGACATAAATTTCTAAATATTTTAAATAACTTGTTTTATGAAAGTACACATGATACACATTGTGGCACTGAAGCAACATAATTCCATCAGTTTTTTTACTACGTTCTCAGACAGTCTTTCTCTGGTGGGACAACTGGGGTCTTTTCCTAAGTATGGAATGGCATTGCACATACATTTTGTCTCCAGAAAATGTGTAGCCTAATGGTTAGGGAGTTGGCCCTCCAATCAGATGGTCATGGGTTTGTATCCCAAGACGGCCAGTGGCACCACTAAGGTACCCCTGAGCTAGGTACCATTCCCACACACTGCTCCTGGGGATGTTTCAGCTGAGCATGGGTGTGAATGATACATTTGCTAAACAAAAGCAGCTTCAGTGAGCAATTAGCGTGATAATTAAGGACAGACGAGTTTCCTCTTTCCTCACATGCTTGTGAATAGGGAGGGGGTTTCAAGAGAGCCAAAATTTCCAGGTAATTCCAGCAACACTTCGACAGATTTACCAGAATTACTATCAATACTAACACACACACACACTATAACAGAACCTCATAAACACTCAAACTATATTACTAGCACTGTATGAATGATGAACTCTGTTTGTTAAAGAATCACTGTTTACTTTGTTAAGTCCTTTGAAATGATACAAAATATCAACAGCAAAAATTCATAGGAACACCAGAGAATAAAGTGTTTGTGTTTAGAGTTGCTGTGCAGTTTTAATATTAATGTTTAATGTTTAAAAACGGACGAAAATCTGTCAAAAAACATGAGAAATCAGTTCAGTATCAAACAATAATCAACAACGATAAACAGACAAAAAACCTGCTGGGGATTCATGCAGGAGTGTGTCCTTTTCTCTCTCTCTCTCTCTCTCTCTCTCTCTCACACACACACACACACACATACACACAGTCTCAGGGTTATTTAATCTCATTGATCAGGTGTCTCTCTTTCGTCTGTGTGGGGGTTGAGAGAGAGAGAGGGGGGAGAACACAAAACACACACACACACACACACACACACACACACACACACACACACACACACACACACACACACATTCACTCACTCAGTGCTGTGTTTAAATCAGTGTTTATAGTCCGTCAGTGTTTGGAGAGATTACACATTCCACATCCCACTGTTCCAAACTTCTGCTCTGAGGGTTCCACATGGTTCCACAGGCTGAGGCAGGGAGGACTTTAACACTGGCAGGGATACACCCTGGTGGGAACTCAGGAGAACCATGGAAAACCCTGGAGAGCTGTGCTGAACCCAAGAAAGGGACCAATGGAGAGCCCAGGAGAAACCATGGAGAACTTTGGAGAACCTAAGAAGGGACCCATGCAGAGCCAAGGAGAAACCATGGAGAACTCTGGAGAATCCAAGAAGATGCACCAAGCCCATGTCTGGATTAAGTGACATGTTCCTGCTCCGTGTTCCGGGACCCTGGATGGTAGGAGAACTTTCTCAAAGGAAGAACCTTGTTCCCAGAAAATGATGAACTGAACAGACCCTACAGAACCAGGTCTCATCACGTCTGGGTGAACTGCAGTGTGACGTCCTCCTCCAGCTGTTCCTCGTGTTCCTCTGTGGGGTGTGTGTGCTCGTGGATTGTGGGCAGGCTGCTCCTCAGTCCGACACGGCGCCGCAGCGCCACCAGCAGCGGTTGGGGGAGCGAGAAGATGTTCACATTGTTGCCCAGGTCGATCCAGACCATTTTAGGAAAGTTCTTTGGGTCCTTCAGAACCTCAGTCAGGTCCTTCAGGATGGTGGAGGTCAGCTGGTTCCCATTGAGGGCGAGAGTGGAGAGCCGAGGCAGCAGGCCCAGCGCTGGCAGGAGAACCCGCAGACCTTCATCCTGCAGCTCCGTGAAGCTCAGGTCCACCACAGCTACCGATGAGCCGTAACCACGGAGATACAGAACCACACGCTGAACGTCTCTGCTGGACAGAGGAACTCCACACAGGTCCAACGTATCTCCAACAAACGTCTTCTTCAGAGTAGACTTCAGACTGGAAAACACAAACACACAGAGTCCAATTTAGAACTCCACCACCATCCAACATAACATCTCTACCTCTATTCTCTCTCTGTTTTCTCCCTCCCTATTTAAGTCTGTATTAGTCTCTCTCTCTCTAACAGTCTGTCTCTGTCTCTCTCTCTTTCTGTCAGACTCTCTGCACTCGGCGTCTTGCGTGTTTCACTCATACAAATCACTGGGTGGATAAGTGAGTGGGGGGAGGACAAATCTTTAAAAGCGTGGGGGACATGTCTCCCCCTAATATAATGCTTCCAGTGTCCATGCATACAAGGCATCTCAAGCCACAATTATAACCTAGAATTAACAATAGAATAACACCCCTTTACACTATTTCTCCAATTCTGTATGTGACAAAATAAACTCAGAAACAGAGACTATTTTGTCAGGGAGTTAGTTAGTGAGTCACAGGCAGACGTGCTCAGTTTGGGTCTGGGCGCCTGGCCGAGTGTGGCTGGCCGCTGGTATCAGGGGCTATGTTGGCTCGGACCGCCAGGTTAGCTCCTAAATGCTTTGCGTTGGGTTGATATTTTAGACTTGATGTACTCAGATGATTCAAAAATTCCTTATTGAAGAAGATTCTTTATTTGTCACATGCATTGTCATAGAAGTAAAACACACAGTCAAAGTTTTTCTCTGTATTTAACCCATTCACCAAGTGAAGCAGTGGCATCCGGGGAGCAATGTGTGGGGACAGTACCTTGCTCAAGGGTACCTCAGTGATGACACTAGCAGTTGGGATTCAAACCCCAACCCTCTGATTGCAGGGCCAACACTAGGCCATCCAGCTATGAATAGCAGACAACGTCCGTTTTTCAACTTAAACTTTCCCTTCACTTGGCCAAGCGGTGCATTTTTGTCTGTGTCTTTCATTTTACAGAGCACCTGTGGCCAGAACCGGACCAGGTTAAAGAGTCACCACGGCATGCGATTAAACAGAGCTAATTTTTTTTAACTGAAGATTTTTTTCTGTGATTAATTGATCGAAATTAATTCGACACCCCTAGTTTTTTCTCTCTCACACTGTCTCTCGCTCTCTTTCACTCTCTCTCTCTGTATCAGTCTCGCTCTCTCTTTCAGTCTCTCTCTCTCTGTTATTACAGTATGAGGGCGTTTTGCTGACACTGCAGGATTAAACTGCCTGCAGTTACTCTGTGCTCTGATTGGCTGACAGGATCTTTTCTCCAGAAGCCATCACACACACACACACACACACACACACACTCACACACACTCACACACACTCAACACACACTTTGCGTGGGAAGAGATGCTAGCCCAGGGAAACAACAAAGCACACGCCTCCACCCTTGCGGTGTGTGTGTGTGTGTGTGTGTGTGTGTGGTGATGAGGCTGACTGCCATCAGCAAGGTGGCTGAATTGACAGTGTGTGAACAGTGGCTAAAGATGTTCTTTCTCTCCTGTCACAGCTAATCACACACACACACACACACACACACACACACACACACACACACACACACACACGACTCACCATTACACAAGCAGTCAGGTTCCATCAGTGAATACTCTTATTATTTTTGTCATTACTTTCTTTGAAGGGCCAATATCACCAAAAAAGCCCATATTACTGAATATAATAACCATAATCCATTTTTTAAACATAAAAAGTCCATAAATGGAAACTCCAAAAACCACAAAAACACACACTATTTATATATATGTATACACACACACACACACACACACACACACACACACACACACACAATTTGGCCAGAAATATGTGGACACCTGAATAAAAATGTTAAATGTCTCGTTCCAAATCTATCTGCATGAATGGATCTTCCCCTCCCCCACAACAGTCTCCACTTCTCTGTCAGGTCTTTCACAGGAGATTCTGTGGGAATCTATCCGTTCACTTAAAAGAGAGTCTGTAAGGTCACACACGGACACTGCTTGTGTGTCGAGTGAGAAGTTCTACTTTGACAGAACCAGTTGAGTGTGTAAAGGTTCCACCTGTTCACGGCGCCAGGCGAATCATCCATCATTAACAAAGCAGCCCTAATGAGAGGGGTGCTCTAATTTACACTCTCCTCACACACTGAATTATGGGAGAATACATCCAGGAGCCTGTCACACACCCAGCGCCTCTCCAGCTGTAAATAACTTTAGAGTCAGCCTCGACTCAGACACAGAAAATCCCCTGAACTGAGTGTCTCTAACCCTGCCTATAACATACAGCCTCTAAAACTGACTCTAACACACAGCATCTAACACTGACTCTAACACAATGCTTCTACCATACACCCTCTATTACTGCCTCTGATGCACAGCCTTGAGACACACCATTTATTTTTTCATTTTTCTCAAATTTCTACCCAATTCATCACACTGTGAAGTGTGTGTGGGGGGGCACACTACCCACCCACCTAGAAAGAGAGAGGAGAGTTGGACTGAGTGATGGAGGAAAAGGAGCACACTCTACCCACCTAAAGAGAGAGAGGACAGTTATATTGCGTAATGGGGGACAGGGAGGACCACCCTACTCACACAGAAAGAGAGAGGACAGTTATACTGAATGATTGGAAGGGATGAGGACCACCCTACTCAGAGAGAGAGAGAAAGAGAGAGAGAGAGAGAGAGAGAGAGAGAGAGAAAGAGAGAGAACAGTTATACTGAACGATGGGGGAGAGGGTGGACGATTCCACCCTCCCAGAGAGAGAGGACACTCTGGTGGAGTAATCTGCTATGCTGTCCCAGTTCAACTCCATATGGCTGACCACACTGTAACTAAACCCATAGTTGATCGACCACAACCTTCGCATTTACAGGTAGGATGGATTCATTGCTGAATTGGGTGAGGACTGTGCTGCCTGAGCCACTTCAAGACACCAATAATGCTCTACACACTTGCCCCACAGGTTGTCATCCATCTCACCTTGCTGTCAAGGAAGTGTCAGTCTCTCAGCACTGCCCAAGCGAGTTGAGAATGGAGGAGGCAACCTCAGCCTACCTGAGAGAATTCCAGCAGGTCTACTCCATCATCACCCTCAGTACTGACCATTCAGATTCTGGCTCAACTGAGTGCCCCCAAGAAATGGATGATTCCTTCCGAGATGCATCGACTATTAGGGGCTAAACAAGATTACTGTCAAGAATTAGTGCCCCCTGCAACTCTTGAACAATATTCAACCTTCACGGTTCCTACAACTTTATGACGTCCCTGGGCTTCTGTATTCGGGAGGGGGTGAATGGAAGACCGCCATCATTACCCCTAGTGGTCATTATAAGTACTGAGCAAAGTGTTGAGAGAGACTTCAGACTAATTTTGTTACGTGTATTTGGATGCTATCCTCGTTTTCTCTCAGGATCCCTACGAGCATGTGGAACACGTCTTAACCATCCTCCAATTATTGTTGAAAAATCACCTTTTTGTCAAGCTGGAAAAGGGTATGTAACATGTATTTGAGGCTGCCTTCTAAGGTTTCATAATTTCCAAGGTGGGTTTTCACATGGATCCTCAAAAGATCAAGGCAGTGCTGGACTAGCCCATTCGCCACAAGGAGATCCAAAAATTCCTGGGTTTCATCAATTTTCACCGGTGCTTCATCCCGGTAATCAGTAACGTTCCGGCCCCCTCAGCTCTCACTCAAGGTGTGTCCTTGCCTACTTCGCATTCGAGAAACTCAAAAAATCTGTTTACTTACGCCCTGGAGGTGGATGCTTTAGAAGTTGGAGTTGGGACAACCCACCCATCACCCAGCACACTCTCACGCTCATCAAGAGGTGGCCTGACTGAGCACTGGCTCTTGCACCCCTTGGCCACACCAGGCAAACCCTGGTTACAAGGTAACATGGTCATATTGAGCATAGCAGATAGATTTTCTGAAGTCTGTCACCTTCTGCCATCTTTTTAGGAGCCTGGTCAGACATTCATCTGGGTTCCAACCCCAGTACAATGGCCAAAAGGAGAGAGTCAACCAGGACCTTGAGAGGACACTGAGGTCCTTGGCGTCGGCCAACCCATCCTCTGGGTCCTCACATTTAGTCTGGTTAGAGTTTGCCCACAGCACTCTCAACCATTTAGCACTTAAGATGTCACCCCTCATGTGTCTCAATGTGCTTCAGGCTCCGCTGTTTGCGGATCAGAAGGTTGAAGTCAGGGTGCTCTCGGCTGACAGGTGCTGTCAACTGGCACCAGAAGCTCATCCCTCCCATTAGTGTGTGTCAATGAGTGTGGCTCTCCAACAAGGGCCACCTCCAACTCAAGGAAGCTGGTTCCACACTGTATTGGACCCTTCAAGGTAATCTGACAATTCAACCGAGTGGCCGTAACTCTAATGCTTCCCTGGTAGATGCAAGTTCATCCCACCTTTATTGTCCCCAAGCTGTGACCTGTGCTCACCTCCACATTGGCTCCCCACATCACCATCCCACCTCTACCTCACAACATTGATGGCCAACTGACCTACAAGGTCCGCTATTCTCTGGACTGTCAAAGATGTGGTAATGAACTGCAGGGCTATAGGTCGGAAAAGCATTGTTGGGTGCCATCTCGGGACCTCCTGGACAAGTCCCTCACCCAGGTCCTTCTACTCTTACTTCCGGCTTCCCAGGCTCTGTCTCAATCCTTCCCTTGTTCCCTTACCTCTTTTCATTACTTCCTCTTCCCCAGTGTTCCTACTTCTGCCATTTTTGCTTTCTCGCCTTTTTCTCTTTTGAGTCTTTTCTGCCGTCTTCTCCTCTTAGTATGGCCTGCTCTGTTAGTTTGCTGTCATTTGGCATTATTTCTTCTCGCTCTCGTCTTCTGAAATTCGCCTCGTCTGTCCTCATTTCCAAGTGTTCCTTTTTATTCCCACCCCCACAGTCTTTCTCTTTATTTCTGTATTTTCTCTGTGCAGCCGCCCAGATAGCTCAGCCTGTAAGCTCTCTTCGCACTGGGCATTCCCGGTTCAATCCCGGGTTTGCGGTTAAAATCGTTTCCTACACAAGACAACATGTTTCCACATTGTCCACTGAGCAAAAAACGGCATACCATTAGCTTTAATGTTAACTCAGCTACTGATTTAACCCACAGCGGCTAAGACAGTCCTGCCTGCTATGGTTGGCTGGGGCAATTTACGTTTGATTAAAGAAAATGTCAGTTTAATAAAAGTACTGTTCTCTGATCACCACAACCTCAACCCACCACTAGAGGGAGGCAGAGAGCGGCCAGTAATTAGTGGCAACTTTGACCGATGTTTATGAGAGTAGGGATCAGTGGAGGGGGGGGGTCCGTTTTGAACGGTCAGTGGGGTTTTTGCATAGTGAGAGCACTAAATGTAGGTCAGCTGTGACACAGTCAAGAAATCAGTTGATGGTGTCATATTTCTACAAGCACCCACATTTCACTGTGTGTGTATGTGTCACAACCACCAGCAGGTACAGTAAGGTCATATAAAATCCGGGTAGCGACTTTACTGGCCTACCTTCTTCAGAACGGAAGTGGAGAAGAATCAATTTAATGTGCTTTCTTTTATTGTACATGCAAAAGAAATCTGCTGTTATAGAGTCAGTGTTGGATTATTCATACCAGATACTGAATAATTCATAGTAGATACTGAATAATTCATAGTAGATACTGAATGATTCATAGTAGATACTGAGTAATGCATTGTAAATATTTGGAATCTCTTCTAAATATATTATATACATATTAGCAGATAACACACTTTAACACACACACACACACACACACACACACACACACAGGCTGTAAGGAGGGCAGAGAGAACATTAGCTCTGAAACGCACTCTCACTCCGCCCCCGGTGTCCCATCACACACTCTAACACCCCCCAGGACAAACACACACTGCATTAGTGCTGATGAGAAAGAGTGTAATTACCCTGCGAGTGTTCAGCAGGGACACCGCCTCACACACAAACACACACACTCATTCTGTTACACACGTACACACGTGTGCCTTTATTAAACACATTCATCATTAGAGTGGATTATTGAAGTGCCGTCTACAGTGAAGAGAGCACACACTGAGCAATTCCATCATTCGCGCGCACACACACAAACACACACACACACACACATATACACACATGGTGGTGCATAGGTGTATATCAGCTGGTGGCCTTGTAGTTAGGGATCTGCCTCTGAGATCAGAAGGTTGTGGGTTAAAATCTCCCTCTGTCTTTCCTTCTCTCTGTATCTCCGTCTCTCTCTCTCAGCCCCTGTTCTCTGTACTCTCTCTTCGTCTCCTTCCCTCTTATCTCTCTCTCTCTGTTTATCTGCTCCATCTCTGTTATTCTCTGTTCTACTTTTGTTCTGTTTTGTTTTGTGTCCTGTTTTTCTTCATCCTCAGTTTTTCCCTGTTAGTTTTGTGTTCTGTTTATGTCTTGTTTTCTGTTAACGAAGTGTTTGCATTTATATCCATCTGTCTCCTCGTCCATGTATGTATGTTACAAGGCATGTTTTGTGTGTGTGTTTGTATGTGTGTGCGTGTGCGAGTGTGTGTGTGTGAGTGATGATAAATAGTTTGAGTGCAGGAGGACATTAATGAAGCTCTGTGGGTGTAGTGATCTGCTGCTGCTGTTATTGTCACGGTTGTTTTTTGTTTGTGTTTTTGTTTTGTTTGCTGTTGTTGATGAGATGGTGGAGGAGAAATGAGGATCCACAGAGGAACTAAACTGCAGCGTCTGAAATCAAACTGGGCTAATTGTTCTGGGATGGAGAGAACGAGCAGAGAGAGAACGAGTAGAGAGATATTTCTCTTTTACAGCGGATTCCCCCTCACACACACACGGGGAGCAGGGAGCGAGAGAGAGTGAGCGGGGGTAACCTGCTATAGGCTGAATGAGTGGGGCTAAACTACTATAGATGTAATGGGCGGGGTTAAACTGCTATAGCCTGAATGGGCGGGGCTAAACTGCTGTAGGTTGAATAGGCATGGCTAAACTCTGGTAGGCTAAATGGGTGGGGCTATACAGCCTACTCCAAAAAAATATTATTGTATGAAAACGGTATGAATAATGACCCAGCAGGTCAGCGAACTGGGAGGACAGAGTCTCTCCATCAGCTGATTAAACTCTCACACGGAGATTAAAACCAAATCCGAGTTGAGGCAGATCCACAGTCTGCTCACCCCCACCCACACTTTCACTCTCTCTCTCTCTCTCTTTGTTTCAGGACTTTAATTCACTAAAATCAGTCCACATTCATCTCCACTCTGTCCTCCAGCCTCTCTTCATCCCTTACAATAAACACACTGTTACTGTTTCTGTCCTAAGACTAATGTATGTAAATGAGCTCTGATCTGATTGGCTGCTTTGCATTGTGCCACATTAAAAACGCAGTCCGGGCTGAAACACTGGGTGTGGATTAACTGCTGTAGGCTGAGTAGGCGAGGCTTAACTGTTGTAGGTCAAGAATTAAACAGTTTCTGTCACTGTGAATGATGTGTTGAAGAGTTCTGTTCTGACTGGTTTCTCTGCACTGTGCCACATTCAAAAAGCATTCCAGGCTGGAACACTGGGCGAGGCTAAACTGCTGTAGACTGAATGGTTGGAGCTGAAATGTAAATGTGTTGTTTTTATGACATCACAACAGAGTGAACTAAAAAAGCACAGTTTCCATATATGGACTGTGTGGGCTGGGAGGCAGTAGATGTTTATTTTGTTATTGTTGTTTATGTTGTGCTTTGCCGTGTGATGTATGGTCAGATGTTGTGCACTGACCACGCCTGGGACTTTCTCTTGGGGATGGTCTGTTTCGCCCATTTGGAGTGGGGGGTCAGGTGGTACACCAGCTGTCGGCAGATTTTATCTGAAGACTTGAGGGCGCCGACGTCCTGCAGGACAGGAGAGAAGAAAATGTGTTCTGGAACATTCAAATTCAAGACTTTTGTCACAAACAGTTTTACACACACACAATGAAATGTGACCCTGAATCACTGGTGAGAGTATTATAGCATGCTGAGTATTACAGTATGAGGAGAATTATGGTGCGGGGAATATTACAATATGGGGTGTATTATGGTGTTGAGTGTTATGGTATAAGGAATATGTTTTAGTATGAAGAGTATCATGGAATGAGAAATATTATGGTACATCTCAACATGTTCCCTTAATTGAGAGAAGAACAGAAACTCTCTCAGAACAAAAACAGACCCAGAACAGAAAGATTAGGGTATAAAATACTGGAGGATTATTTTAATCTCTGCCCTCGAATCTCCAGTACTTGCCCGAACACATAACATACTCCAGAAAAACAGGTCAACACTGAGCCCAAAAACACGGAGAGTCACTTATAATCACACATTTAACAAAATACACACTGCAATTACACTGAACATCAGTAATCTGATCTTATTTGGCTACTTTATTTAATAATATGTTTTCCTCTGTGTGTGTGTGTGTATGTGAGTGTGTGAATGATTGTGTTTTGTGTGTGTGTGTGTGTGTGTGTGAGAGAGAGAGAGAGAGAGAGTGTGTGTTTGTGTGTGCGTGTGAGTTTACAGGTTCTTTCTTTGTCTCTCTCTATGTTAAACTGAGGTGCCTGCAGTCGTTTGTGAATCCGAGCTTTAATCAGATTCCCCCCAAAATTCAGCAGACCAAATATAATCAATAAGGTCACACACACACACACACACACACACACACACACACACACACACACACACACACACAAAGAAACACACACACACAAAACACCAAAGCAAAATATTACACCTGAAAACAGCTCAGGGCAAAACTCTTCCAAATTAAAGTTATCTGTTACAAACATTACACCTGCAACATCACTGCACAACCAGAACCACCGCAGCACTATCAGTACAGCACCGTTACTATACCACCACTACAACACCATCACAAGACCTTCAATACAACATCACTACAACACTACAAAACTATTGCTACAACACCATGACTACAACATTACACCATCACTACAACACTACAACACCATCCATACAGTACCTTCACTGAAACACCATCACTACAATACTACAACACATCCATACAGTACCTTCACTGAAACACCATCACTACAACACTACAACACCATCCATACAGTCCCGTCACTGAAACACCATCACTACAATACTACAAAACTATCACTACAATGCCATCACTACGACATCCATCACAACACAACATCACAATAACATTACAACAACACTACAACATCAGCACTGCAACACCATCACTACAACGGCATCACGACACCATCACTACAACACCATCACTGTAGCACTAGCACAACTCTGCCATAACTACTGCACCATCACAACACCAGCACTATAACACCATCACAACACAATCAGCCATCACTACAACACCACCAAAACACTATAACAACAGCGCTCCAACATCACTACAGCAACATTAACTCAACACTATTATTGCAACACCAGCACTACACTACCACTACAACCCTATCACTACAGCAACATTGATTCAGCACTATCATTACAGGAGCAGCACAGCACCTGTCACAAGAATGGAACACGAACGTACCTTGTCCAGTAGAGTTCGCCCGTGTAGCGTGATGGAAGAGCTCAAGCGCGGAAAGAAGCGAGAGAGCTGGTTTAATCACGCACTTTGATCTATGAACGCTCTGCAATACA
>JBBPCX010068786.1:0-2500 GCA_037974365.1 Hydrocynus forskahlii
GTGCTGAATGCTGAGTGGCTGGAACTCCTTTATCTAGGAAACTTGTATCTTTAGACACTTTGCAGCCTGTCAGTAAATCATTTGTTCACATTTCTTTCATTTAATCTCCTCAGTGTGCCAGTGTGACAGAAAATAGTATTTTTACACCAATGAGGGATGGCTATATATGTACATATATACATACGTATGTATTTATATGCAATTGTATATGTATATATCTATTTATTTTAAGTCTGACAGTAAATAGCTTTTTGGAAAAAGCCACATCACACGACACCAGTCCAGAGCTGAAAAGCGCTCCAGACTAAAACAGTGGTCTTTGCTGTTTACATCCCGAATCCATGGTGACAGACATTCGTCTCTAAAGGGGCTGTGCTGAGCACCTCTTAATTTTTTACAGCATCTGGTAAACTCTGCTGTTAACCTTCGGCTACATTACAGCGTTTCTGTCAGCGTCTCAAAACACAATTTACTCACCTACTTCCGTTAAAAGATTTAAAACAGTAACTCTACAAACAATATTTCTATTAAAATATCTTCGTATTGTGAACTTTATGACTGAACAGAGTAAACCTCCCTGCTGTAATACGAGTTTAAATGACTCCATACAGGAGACAAACAGCTCTATAATCCAGAATAAAGCCAGATATGATGAAGAGATGAATATGTAAGGACTCTGAGGTTCTGTGTGCCCTGGAATGTTCATGTGTGACTATAGGGAGCCACTTTATTTTATTACCAAAAGTAAAAGTCCTAAAGTACCAGAAAGTAAAGTCCCTGAAATCCAGCACTGCTGAATCCAGCTTTAAGGATCCGAGCAGGTCTGAAGGTTCACATGTGAGGAGGGAAGTCTGAGCACTGGAGGCTCCTCCCTGCGTTCCTGACTTCCTGAGTTCAGCTGTGAAACGTCTGAAGTGCAGATAAAGTCAGTCTCACTCAGTGGAGCACAAGAATGTAAATAAACAATTATCATCAGGAAATTTAAACACACACACACACACACACACACACGCACACCAAGAAACTTAAAGTTAAAGGCGGGCATGAGGAGAATGCAGAACACCAGAAAGATAACGAAACAGACTAAATTACATTTACTAATGGATGTGTGTGTGTCTGATCTACTCTGTAAACACATCAAAGCATCTGACTGGTAAAACAATAAAACTATTTCCAATTTAGTAACTCTAAAACTAAAATATTCATTTACTATTTAACTTTTCTTTGCACTTGTTTTTTCATTTTGCTTTTTATATTTTTAATTTTATTTTATTTATTGAAGGTTTTAACAGTTTCCCCTTTCAATGTTCAATGTTCAGTTAAATGTTTTATTTTATTAAAAAGGCCACAGTAATTTGTATACCATAAAGAAAGAAAGAAAGAAAATACATTTATGGCATATAATATAATAATATTACAGCACAAATATATAAAATGTTTGCTGATTTTTGGCTGAGAATTTCATACACTTGTTCTTCTCCAGTCCACATGAAGATTGGTGGTCTTGTCGCACAAATTACTTTTTGGGCAATAGCTTGACAATGGTTTTACCAAAAAATGTTTAATTTGTATGGCAAGTTGGCCTTTAGCTCATTACAATTCATGTGTTGAGTAGCGCCCCCTCGTGAATAATATTACTACAAATGACGTAGCACCTTATTAGCCAGTATCTTGGGATGTGAAGGTTTGGACGCACATCAAATTTCATGAAATTTAATCTATAGGGGGCGCTGCAACCATGAGCAAAAATGTTGAAATTTGGCGTGTTTACATTCAGCTTCCTTTGCTAACATCTCCTATAGCTTTATTTGGTTTGCTCAACAAAATGTCCACTAATGGCTGATCATAATTCAGGAACAGTACATGCGAGTGTGAATGGAGAATTTTAATGGAAGTTTAGGAGCTCATTCATTTGTGTGAAATTGGATAAAGCATCTGTATGCTGTTATGAACAAGCTCCAAAACTTCATTAAGACCGGTCTTCATTCATAATGGTATATACAAGCTGCTTACACAAATCGGCCATAAGGGGGCGATACTGTTGTCCTCTATTCTTCCAACATGGTTTGGTTTCACCTTTCATTTTCATCAACTCATTTTGTCCTTATGTAACGTTTAAAAAATGTTTACGGGATCTTTGGTCGCAGTGGGTTTGTGAGACCCGTTCATGAAGCTCCAAACTATTTCCCGCTATGTGGAATAAGAGCTACAATTTGAGGATCAATGTCGAGCGCTGAATGTGCTCAGAAATAGAAAGAGCTCTATAATTGGACTCCATGCAATGAAGAAGGATTTCAGACTGAATGGGTCACTGAGTTAAATGGAAAAGAAAAACCTAATTCGCACACATTTACCCTTTTTCCAAATCAGGTTCTCTTCTCTAGTGTTTTTATCCCTGTTCTATATGATGAGGAATCTCAAACAGAGCTGTGGGATAAATAAAAAAAAACAGACACAAAGAGGAACAAAAGAGAAGAGAAGAGAAGAGAAGATAAGAGGG
>JBBPCX010068786.1:5000-11898 GCA_037974365.1 Hydrocynus forskahlii
GAAGAGGAGAGAACAGAGGAGAGAAGATGATAAAAGAGGAGAAGAGGAGAGAAGAGAGGAGAGAGGATGAGAAGAGAGGAGAAGAGGAGAGAACAAGAGGAGAAAAGAGAGGAGGGAATATGAGAAGAGAGGAGAGAAGATGGTCATTAAGCTCACTCAGAGATAAAGTGACGATAAATTGGGCCGTTCTGTCCTGAATGTTCTACTTTAAAGTTTAGGTTACACAGATGAGAGAAGAATCGGGACTCAGTGTGAGAGTGTGTGAGAGTGACTGTGTGTGTGTGTGTGTGTGTGTGTGTGTGTGCGTGTGTGTGTGTGTGTGATGAGAGCCGCTCACTTTGAGGCTTCATTAAGGTACGACAGCTGCAGTTCAGATGCATTAGTGCCGACACACAGCAGATAAAAGCTCCTCACTTCTGCACACTCTCTCTCTCCTCATCCCTCGTTCCCTCCTTCACAGGGAACAACACGATTCTATACAGTACTAAAGCATGTACAGCACGTCCAAAAGAAGAGAGAAGAAGAGAAGAGATGAGAAGAGATGAGAAGAGAGGAGAAGAGGAAAGAAGAGAAAAGAAGAGAAGCGAGAAGAGAGGAGAAGAGAACAGAACAGAATAGAACAAAACTGAAGAGAAGTGAAGAGAAGAAAAGGGAGGAGAAGAGAAGAGAGTAGAAGAGAAGAGAAGAGAAGAGAGCAGAAGAGAAGAGAAGAGAAGAGAAGAGAGGAGAAGAGAAGAGAAGAGAAGAGAAGAGAAGAGAAGAGGAGAGGAGAAGAGATTAGAAGAGGAGAAGAAAAGAGAGGAGAAAAGAAGACAGTAGAAGAGAAAAGAGGAGAAAAGAAGAGAAGAGAGGAGAAGAGATTAGAAGAGGAGAAGAGAGGTGGTGAAGAAAAGAGAAGAGAAGAGAGGCAAAGAGAAAAGAAGAGAACAGAGGACTGAAGAGAAGAGAAGAGAAGAGAAGAGAAGAAAAGAGAAGAGAAGAGATTATCTGTATCTATAGCAGGTCTGTGCTGGTTTTGAGGAACACCAAAAGCCTGCAAGATGGTGGTGAGACGCTGCTGCTCTCACTCTGCAGGTGAAACCATCTCATAATGATGTTACTCAGGAACACACAGCACTTTCATCCACTAATTACATTCATCTGCTGCTCCACAACTGAGAGAGCCGTGCGGTCATTAATAATGACCAATAACTAAACACTCCCTAATATTAATCAGGTCACATTACTATATTGGTAAAAAATACTTTGAACTCAAACATCCTCAAGGAGAGGAGAAGAAAGGAAAAGAGAGTGAAGGAGAGAAGAGACATCAGTTGTTGTAAAACCTAAAAAAAAAGATAATTTCTTTAAAACAGAAAAGGGAAAAGTGTCCAAACACAAAGTACGGATAATAAAAAAACCCACCAGAGACGGAACAGAACAGAAATCCATATTTACAGGTTCTGGTTAGTGAATGTGAGAACATTCACTATGCATGTATGTATAGTAATGTAAAATAGAGTGGGCCCTTATGGTCATGTGTGAACACTTTGAGACACCAATAAACCCATTCACCAAGTGAAGCTTCCCAGGGTGCAGTGTGTAGGGACGGTATCACCCTTAAGGGTACCCCAGTGGTGCCAGTTGAAGTCCTAGGACTCAAACCCATGACCTTCTGATTGCAGGTGCAACTCCCTACATATAAAAAGCCAGGGACAGTCAGAGAGAGAGAGATGGATAAAAAAAAGAGAGAGAGAGAGAGAGTGAGAGCTGCTTTTATATAATAAGTATAGGATATAGTATTATTATATATGAAGACATACATATATTATTTTTAATATATATAAAAATGATATAGAAATACATATAAATAAATATAGAGCATATTAGTATTGAATTGTACTGCCTGAGACAAACAAGTTATACCACGACTGCCACTGTAAACATCCTTTATTTATTATATACTGCACTTTCTAGTATTCTATTGCACAATTATTATTTTCTGCTGTTCTACCTCCATTCTGCATTTGTGCCTTCTTAACGACTCTGCGGCTAGAATACAGCATCTGTCATAAAACTTTTAATTTAAACACTGACTGCGCTAATTGTCCTGTTGTTTTGTTGTTCTCGTGATTTCTTCCTCTCTTTTCACTGTGTAGTCCTGGCCTGTCTGCACTCATGAAGTTTTGTAGTTGTAGTATTTCTGTTTCAGTTCTGGTGTTACATCATAATCCTGAAGGACCGTAATGCTTCTGGAGAAACGTCCCGAAGGAACATTGTGGTCCGGGAAGAACGTTGTGGTCCTGGAGGAACGTTGTGGTCCTGGAGGAACATTGTGATCATGGAGGAATGTTGGAATCCTGGAGGAACGCCACGGTCCGGGAGGAACACTGTAGTCCTAGAGGAACATTGTGGTCCTAGGTAATGTTGGAATCCTGGAGGAATGTTGGAATCCTGGAGGAACATTGTGGTCATGGAGGAATGTTGGGATCCTGGAGGAATGTTGTTTGGTTTCTGTGTACTGTGTATTAAAATGACAATAAACCTTTGTGACTTTAAAATATATGGGACATACATAAAACTCCATGTCCTGCAAATCCTCACATGACCCCTTTAACAACTGTACCATCTGTACCATCTGAGAGAACTGGGACTTTCATTTTAACACATTCAGTTAAAGCCCAGCAGGAAATTCTCTGCTCATCCTCTGTCCTCCTCTGTCCTCCAACGCTTCCTCCTCTGTCCTCCAACTCCTCCTCCTCTGTCCTCCAATGCCTCCTCCTCTGTCCTCCAACTCTGTCTCTGTCCTCCAGCCACTCCTCTCTGTCCTCCAGCTCCTTCTCTGTCCTCCAGCTCCTCTCCTCTGTCTTCCAGCCCCTCCTCTCTGTCCTCCAGCCCCTCCTCTCTGTCCTCCAGCTCCTCCTCTCTGTTCTCCAGCTCCTCCTCTCTGTCCTCCAGCCCCTCCCCTCTGTCCTCCAGCCCCTCCCCTCTGTCCTCCAGCTCCTCCCCTCTGTCCTCCAGCCCCTCTTCTCTGTCCTCCAGCCCCTCCTCTCTGTCCTCCAGCCCCTCCCCTCTGTCCTCCAACGCCTCCTCTCTGTCCTCCAGCCCCTCCTCTCTGTCCTCCAGCTCTTCCTCTGTGTCCTCCAGCTCCTTCTCTGTCCTCCAGCTCCTCCTCTCTGTCCTCCAGCCCCTCCTCTCTGTCCTCCAGCTCCTCCTCATCTCTCCTGCAGGATGAAGCTGCCTGTGCACATCAGGCCCTTGTCACTGAGACCTAATTACAAACTGGGACACTATATAGGCCACAGAAAGAAATAAATCGCACTGAACACAAAGGCAGTTGTGCAGCAGTCGGGTCACATGCAGGACCACGCAGCCGTGTGCAGAAAGTTCTCCACATCATTCCTGAAGTGCTGAGGTTGCATCAACAATGACATTGAAAAAAGTCACATCCAGCTTCATAAAGCTCATCAAGTGATTCATCTGAAAAGAGACGCTTTGTGGACCTTCCACATTCATCTCCTCAGAATTCTCCTTGGCTGACGAGCCTGTGGGCCTGTAGACTCTCTCTGTGTCTCTATGAGAGGACCGACTGTAACCTCCACACACATACTGGGAAAATGCATCTGCTTGCTCACATGTTGGATCTGGGACAAGATGTCATACGACACCACGGTACAAACGCTGAAGCGGTAAGATCCCACCTCCTCTGACAAGGACTGGGCCTCAGTTTTTATCCCAGGGTTTTTGGTTCAGTCAGTCGGTGCCTCTCTCACTGCAGCTGCCTGACATCTCAGTGGCTCAACACTCTTCACTTCGCTTTCCCACCTTGTCTCAGTCCAACTCGTCAAAGTGATGTCCACACGTTTTATTCTGGAGGCTGAAAACAAGGTGTAAAGTCTGCGCAAGATGCCAAAGAAACCTGTGGCATCAACAGAACTCCGATCAGAAGGTTGTGGGTTTGAATTCCAGGACTGATAGGAGTACCACTGAGGTTCCCTTGATCAAGGTACCATCCCCACACACTGCTCATCAGGCGCTGTGCTCCTGGCTGCCCACTGTTTCACTTGGTGAATGAGTTAAATGGGTTAAAAGCAGAGAGAATTGCACAGTATTTACACTGTGTACTGTGGTGTGTTGTGTTCATGTGTGACTATAAGAAGCTACTTTATTATCATAAGACTGTCCTCTGTAGTCCTCAGATGGAATGCCTAGCTCCTCTAATCTTCTCAGTATGAAGGATGGCCCGTGGACTCATCTACCTCCAAAGTGCTCCTTAATGTGGAGCTTCTCCTTTAGTGACACAGTTCTTACAATGACTGACGACTGTTCAGTGGGTTCACTGCTGTCTGGAGTACAATCCAGAATAATGGAGTAAAGTTTTGCCAGTTTTGTGTCTCGAGTCATTGCTGAAATGACCCTGTTCAACAACACAATGAGTTTGTTTAGTATTCGGTAGTCAAGATAGCTTGTGTACCTTGAGGTTAATGTGATTTTCATGATTGGGTCAAACTGCGCCATCCGTCCAGTTTCTTTGGGAAAATTACCATTTGATGGAGAGTACAGGGTTTCTGTGTGTCCCCTTAGTGTTAAATTCCTAATCACCAGATACTGAACGATAGCAGTCATACTATGCAGGGATGCACACATACACAACTCCACCTCCCTGACCTACCTACCTACACACACACACACACACACACACAGAGTGAGTGAAGGCAATCAGACATTTGTGAAGACACCTGGGTGGTTGAGGGGGTAGATGGCTCCTCATCCTGACCAGCACCAGCGGGGTGCCACAATATTTCAGAAGTGCCCTTGGTTTATATTATAAAGTTTATATCTCTGTCTGACAAAATCCATGCATTTCTTGTAGAAATACAGATGCCATTATGCACAGTTTATCAAACCCTCAGAGCAGGAACTAAATAACAACACAGCTTCCTTGGATAATGGCTGATTCTAGACATTAGAGAGCCCAAAATACTCAGCATGTGCCAAAAGATGCAGAATATCTGTATGATAAATATGTCTTCCAAGTTAGCTTATCAGCATTAAACATTCTCCTTACTGCGTTAGGACCTAATCAGGACAATAATCAAAAACATTTATGTTTTTGCTATGTTACTGATGTAATTTCATAATAAAACAAACAATATGTTTGGTTGTAATAGCTTCGATGCGGGCTTCACACATTATCATTATGAAACAGCGTGGAATTAAATCTAATAATAGTTTCTAGTTGAACGAACATGGAAAAGTGTCGACCAACATCTAAGAGTATAACAAGCACCACAGTAATGGGAGAATGTAACGTAACCAGCTGACTTCATTATATGTGTAATATCATCCTCATAAAGAGACGACACAGCAGGTCACCTTTGTCTTTTACACTTTTCTCCTTTTTTCTTTCCGTTTTCTAAACTCGGCACCTGATGGATTTGACCTTTTTCTATCTATTTCTGTTAATTTGGCACTCGAGAACCAATCCCCCCGAGCGGTCAGCCAGGAATCAAGACTAAACCAGTTCACCTTGGTGGGATATACACAGATTTTTTTAAATTTAACACAACACAGATATATGATATGTTTATTTGGTAGCATTTAGGTTCAATATGTTTATCTGGTAGCATTTCGTGTTGTGATTGATTAGTAGGTTACTGTACAAGTTATTGGATATATTCCCTCGCTCTATAGGTGAACCTATATATTTATAAATGTGTGTGTTTATAACATGGATGCAAGAACCATTACTTTTCAAAATCATTCATTTCGTCCCGCCCCCACTTTCTCCCTCCTGGACTACAGCCGAGAGGTAGAGCGCTGTGATATATGTACACATATATGTTCTATATGTCTATATAACCCATATATATTATATATGTGTATATATATATATGTGTCTATGTCTAATTATATGGCGCAAATGTGTTTTATATGGGGGTATTATATATATATATATATATATATGTAAGCATCTATATATAATAATAATAATAATAATAATAATAATAATAATAATGTGCATAATATGTATTACTGTGACGTACTGGCGACTGTCCAGGGTGTACCCCGCTTTCGCCCGTAGTAGCTGGTATAGGCTCCATATTACTATATGTAATAATAATGTGCTTCAGATGTATTTTAAATGTAAGTATGCATATACTTACATATATAATAAATATGATATATAAATGGGGGAATATCTATATCCACACACACACACACACACACACACACACACACACACACACACACACACACACACACACACACACACACACACACACAGTCAGTGTGAGCTGCTCTGATCTATAACTCCTGAATCTCTGGTTTCATTTGTTAAATGTCAGGGACAAGCTGGTGAGGTCAGCGTGGGGTCACTCTCCGTCTCGGGAGAAAATTAATCAGAGCAATCGGACAATCCAGTCCAGTCAGAGAAACACAGCACACTACAGGCGTGAAACACATATGTAGGAATATGCATCCTTACATATAAAATACATAAGAGGAAAATTATTATTACATATAGATTTACATTTATATAATAACCCCATTTAAACGACATGCAGGGCATATTAATGCATACAGACACATATGAGGCAAATTGTAATTATATATATAGATGTGTGTAACCAGCAATGACTGATCAGTGTGATTACAGGTGATATGAGAAAACTGAGCAGCTCTGACCACCTAAACAACCTTGTTTTTACACCAAGCAATGATGATTGGACCAGTAGGAACACGGACATGAAAACATAACAAATATTAGTAGGGAATTTTAATGTACAGTAATAATTAATATACATTCATTAATGCATGCACTTTTCTTAGGGCTGTACTCAAATCCTCACAGCAATGTTCCAACATCAGTACCTGACCTCACTAATGCTCTCATACAATCAAATCCTCACAGCAA
>JBBPCX010068787.1:0-11898 GCA_037974365.1 Hydrocynus forskahlii
CCTGGTTTTGTGTGTGTGTGTGTGTGTGTGTGTGTGTGTGTGTGTGTGTGTGTGTGTGTGGAGTTTGCATGTTCTCCAGTCAGGTGAACTGGAGATTCTAAATTGACCATAGGTGTGTGAGTGAATGGTGTGTTTGTGTGTGTGTGTGTGTGCATGTGTGTGTGTGTGTGTGTGTGTGTGTGTGTGTGTGTGTGTGCCCTGTGGTGGGCTGGTGCCCCGCCCAGGGTGAGTGCCTGCCTCACGCCCATAGAACCCAGGATAGGCTCTGGATACCCGCGACCCTAGTAAGGATTAAGTGGTTCCAGAAGATGAATGAATGAATTGCATACATCGATTTTTGCTTTGAAAGTATTTAAAAATATTTCAGTTCAAATGAACTTGAATAAATGAGTGATGAGTGAATAAATGAATAATCAACATGATAGACTTATACAGACTCTCGCTTCATCTCTCTCTCTATTTCTCTGTCTATTTCTCTGTCTATCTCTCTCTCTTTATCTCCCTCTCACTCTATTTCACTGTCTGTCTCTTCATCTCTCTCTCTCACTCTATTTTTTTCTGTCTCTCTCTCTTCATCCCTCTCTCACTCTATTTCTTTCTCTGTCTCTCTCTCTTCATCTCTCTCTCACTCTATTTCTCTCTGTCTCTCTCTCTTCATCTCTCTCTCCGTCTCTCTCTCTCTCACACTCTATTTCTCTTTCTCTCTCTTTCTGTGAGTAGTGCAGTATGAAGCAGTGTTTCCTCCCTCAGCCCATCTGTTGTGCCAGCCCACGCACACACACACACACACACACACACACACACACACTCTGCTGCGCGCCTTCACACTCAATCAGCAGTGATAATAACTCGTCCTGTGGTGTGTGTGTGTGTGTGAGTCCCCGCACTGACAGAATCCCATCGATCCATCGAAGGATTGTTTTACTTAAGGGCCAATTTTTCAGTCCGTTAAAGGGCCCGTATGAGGGAAAACTGAATGTTACCCTTTTTTAAAAAATGAGTCTGATGTACTGTGCAGACATTAAAGCAAAAGTTTCAAAGTCTGTGCAACTGAAATACTGCAGTTTTCAACTCCTTGTGGTTGTGATGTCACAACCATGAACTCTATTCACTAAAGACAGCCTTCCAAAGAGCCTCACATCTGTTTTTTTAAATGTATTTTACTGTAAAACTGTGCTGCACAGCTTGGTGGACTTAGTACAGAGCCAATCAGAACTGAGCTCATTTACATATACATCACTCATAAAGGCACAGTAATAAAATACAGTGTGTTTAGTTTTTAATGTCTGCAACACTCCGAACACAGCATAAGTAAAGTACATGAACATTCAGGCCCAGTTTTAAAACCTGAAGACTGATGTGTAAATGAGCTCTGTTCTGATTGGCTGCCCTGTGTTGTCTTTCATTCAGAAAGCAGTTCAGGCCGAAATACTCAGCTGCAGGTGGAATATGCAGATTATATGTAAATGCACTGGGTTTTGAGAAATCCCAGACATTCAAAAATCAAAATGGGGTAATTTTACAGCTTCAGTTTCATTTATGGACTTAATGGACCAGAGAATGTTTTAAAGGACTATTTTCTTTGGTAAAAAAACAGGTTTTCCATGATGTGGGCCCTTTCAACTGAAAATGATTAACTTCTCACAAATCAAACTGTCTTTTTGCACAGAAATGTCGTCCTCCCTAAACCCCTCAACAGTCCCACAAGCACCACTGCTCCACTGTACTTCACACAGATAAATATGACCTCCTTATGTCTCCACTCATGGACCCGCCCCCCCCCGCTCGTGTTTTATTTTTGGGTCCGAAACCTCTCAACATGACGGCCATCTGTGTGCCTGCGCCCGAGCCAAGACACGTTTTCCAGCCCGGTTTCAGCTCTGAGAGCTGATGGTGTGATTCTGCCGGACGGAAAGGGACTGAAATGAATGGCTTTCTGCCTTTTCTCACTCAGTAACATTTCAGTAAGATGATGAGGATCCGTTGCTCCTCCCGCAGCCAGCAGCTGTGTCAGGTTGCCAGATAACCAGATTATGAACCTTGGGTTTAAATTAACAAGGTGAATTCTGACTGACGTCCTCCGTCTCAAAATTCATATTTGGTTTAGAATTTATCTAAGAAAGTGCAAAATGGTGGTTTAAGTTCAGTTCCATTCCGAGTTAAATAGCTTCAAATGTGGCTCTTATTTATGTATTTATTTTATCTATCAATCTGGCTGTCTGTCTGTCCATCTACATTGATGTAGCTTTTTATTTATCTGTGTTTATTTCATTTATTTTATTCATTTTGGGTTTTTTGTAAGCAAGTAACTGTGAGGAATCTGGTGGAGCTGGAGGACGTGGCTGAGCTCAGGTGGGCTGAGTGATGGAGCGACTGAGTGACGGAGCGTTAGACTGAGGGAGTGGCTGAGTAAAGTCCGGGCAGGGGGGCTTTGTCATTGGAGACTGTATTGATTGTGCGAGGTACAGTAGAAGCAGGGGTGCTGATGGGAGCAGGTTGCAGAGGAGGTTCAGGGTGTTCCAGATTTGACCTGCTTCAGGCTACAACACGGCTGATTTCAAGGTCAAGTTCAAATTTGCTGTCGCGTCCAGAAAGAACATCAAATTTAATCCTGTATCCACACCTCACAGTGGGACTGGCTGAGAGGAATCCTTTCAGTGCCTGAACCAGTTCTGATATTACTCCCAGCAACCAGCCAAGTAACAACCCCGCCAAAAAAGAACTACATTGAGTAACATCTTGTCCGACAGCAAGAGATCCGCACCAAAATGCTGCCAGTATAATCAGCCAGACTCTACATGAGCTGGGGGGGAAGTGTGTTTCAGTTTCAGTTTGTGTTTTTGATCTGGTGAGAATGGCTGATTGAGTTAAATATGTTACGCTTAGGGGTAAACTAGGATTTGTTGTGTTGGGGGAGAGGAGTGCCAAAGAGTGTGTGTGTAAAAAGTAAGGTGGTCTCTTATAGTCACGCATGAACACACCACATTACTGCACACCGTGTGAAATTCTTTCTCTGCATTCAACCAATTTACGCCATTTAGCAGATGCTTTTATCCAAAGCGACTTCCATTCCCTAACTACAGGGGGCAGTCTCCCTGGAGACACTTGGGATTAAGGGTCTTGCTTAGAAACCCAGTGGTGGTGTGCTGAAGGTAGGATTCAAACCCTACCAGTGTGTGGGGACAGTACCTTGCTCAAGGGTACCTCAGTGATGCCACTAGAAGTCCTGGGATTCGAACCCACAACCTTCTGATCGCAAGGGCAACTCCCAAACCACTAGACCACCCAGCTGCCCCCAGTTTGGGGGGCGGGGGGTGGGGGGGGTAGGGGGGTTCAAATCCTGGGTCTTCAAATACTGCATGGATTTTAACTGGGAACTCTGGATTCCTCCCACAGTCCAAAGAAATGTCCTGGAGATGCTAAATTGCCCCCAGGTGTGTGTGTGAGGCAATCTGTCCAGGGTGTTTCTCCACTGTTGAGTGCTGGGACAGGTTCCAGCACCTCCTGTGACCTCGGCTTGGGATTAGCGGCTCAGAGAATGGATGAATGGGATATAAATAAATTACTGGAACTACAAAATAAGCTCCAATTAAAATAGCCCAGAAGAATCCAGGTCAGATGAGACCGTGTGGTAAAACACGTACAGCGTAAAAACTATTTTCTGTTTTTGCGTGACAGATGTTTCTGACCGTGTACCTCAGCAACAACCAGAAGCTCTTCACGGAGGTGCCCGTTACTCCAGAGACGCTGTGCCGTGACGTGGTGGACCTGTGTAAAGAGCCCGGAGAGACCGACTGCTACCTGGCTGAAACTTGGGGGGGGTCAGGTGAGTAGCCCCCTGATTGCAACTGATTACATGTACAAGACTGCGCTAAAGTCTTAGGCCCCTGCCAAAATAACATTTAAAAACTGCATAGATGAGCAGTGTGTTTTTTTTTCACTTTAATATTACTAAATATACTAAATAAAACTAAAAATAATAAACACTAATACCATTCTACAGTAAACGGTGATGTTATGTTCGGTATATCAGTGTGTTCTTGTGGAAGTCCAGTATTACTGTAGTTTCAATTACTGCTTTCTTGTTTATTTGGATTTATTCTTGATAGCAGAAAGATATATTAATTATCACATGCTGAGGAAAAAAAAACAGTTAGCATAAGACTTTTTCACAGATCTGTAACTACAGTACGATCATTTTCAGATGGAACTTTCCAAACATGTTTTTTCTCTGTTAAGCCTCCCTCATAAAGCTTAGCTGTAACTGCACTACTTTGGAATAACGCAGAAGCCCTTTCCTTTTATCCCCCCATGATGTCATCACTCAGCCTTTCAGGTTTCTAAACCACATTTGAAGTTTCAAAAAAAGTGATTTTAACAATAGTGTGGAATAGGAAAGGGGTCCAGTCCATTGTTCAAATGTTCCTAAATGCAGGTCGTTTACTTACTTGATTGAAAAGTAAACATGGAAGCTTTTAATGGGCGGAGCACCTCATCTGTGATTGGCCGTGTCTTCCCCTTACAGAGCGCGTGATTGGTGACAGCGAGAGGATTATTGAGGTGTTGCAGCGCTGGGGGCAGCAGAGGGCTGAGGTTCGATTCTTCCTCCGTCACGACCGAGCACCAAACCTCGAAACAGGTAGGACTGAGTCTGCTTGAGTCTGGTATGACTGAAGTTGAGTTTGACAGATTCAGTTTGTGGTGTTGAGTTTGAAGGACTAAGATTGGGAGGTTGGGTTTGGGAGGAGGAGTTATGGGGATGAGATGAGGAGGTTGGGTTTGGGAGGAAGAAGCATGGGGTTGAGGTTGGGAGGAGATAAAGTGGTTGAGTTTGGAGCAGGAGTAATGGGGTTGAGGTTGGGAGGAGGAGATAAAGTGGTTGAGTTTGGAGGAGGAGTAATGGGGTTGAGGTTGGGAGGAGGAGTTAAAGTGGTTGAGTTTGGAGGAGGAGTTATGGGGTTGAGGTTGGGAGGAGGAGTTAAAGTGGTTGAGTTTGGAGGAGTAATGGGGTTGAGGTTGGGAGGAGGAGTTAAAGTGGTTGAGTTTGGAGGAGTAATGGGGTTGAGGTTGGGAGGAGGAGATAAAGTGGTTGAGTTTGGAGGAGGAGTTATGGGGTTGAGGTTGGGAGGAGGAGTTAGGATGGTTGAGTTTTGGAAGTGAATTATTGAGAATGAGCACAAACAAAAAAGCAGACATGAGTTTGGGTTCAGGGATGAGTTTAGGATTGTTAAATGTTAAGATATAGTTTGGGGAGGTAAAACTGAGGGGTTATGTTTGGGAGTTTAAAAGTTTGGGTTAGGGTTAGGGTTAGGGTTACTGAATTTGGAAAGTTGAGTTTGGAAATTTGGAGAGTTGAGTCAGTGTTCAGAATGACAGCTCAAGGTACTTGTGGCTGAAGGATCTTTATTGTCATTGCTTTTATGCCAAAGCGAGGCTCGTCTGCACCTAGAAAATAGTCAGCACTCTGTTACAGTTCTGTACAGCACTCTGTTACAGTTCAAGGCCTGATCAGTGGTTGTGGGATATATAATTACTGGCTTGACTGAACTGAAGCCGGAAGCTTTAAACACAGAGAACGACATACAATATTAGCTCAGTGTGTAGGAACTGTTTGTGTGTTTAATGAAAGAGGATTTTGTTTGCGTGGGTATCTATAATCTGTGTTTTAGCAGGAAAACATCCTCCAGGAGCATGTTCTCAATCAGGCCGACTGTGGACAGCCATGCGGAGGTTGGACTGCATCCGTACATTGTTCCTTGCCAAGGCAGTCATCCGTTCAGTCACACACCAGACTGCGGCGAGTCAATATAGGCAGAGTTATTTGGCCAGCAAGGCCAGGGGTAGAGGGTTTTTCTCAGAGCAGGCTGAAATATTGGCTGGTTATGTTGGGATGCAGCGTGTAAAAGCAACGTTTAAGCCAAAAATCAGATACTCTGATTTCTCCCGTACCCCAAAATACAGGCCATCGGCCAAGACGGGTTTAGCATCTGTTTGTTAGATGTTTGTTTCTTTAGCGTTGGCCTGGAGCTGCCAGGCTGGTGTTGGAAGCCTTTGTGCACCAATCAAAGGCATGTCCTCGTACCACCGGGGTCATCTGAGGGCAATGAGTACAGGCCCGGTTCTGGCCTCTGTGTTTGTGTGAGAGCCAGCCCACGCCACCCACTAGTGCCAAGCACTAGGATGCACGCAACACACACACACACACACACACACACACACACACACACACTCACACACTCACACAGCTGGATGGGTCAGGGCTTCCATTTAATTCAAATTCCCTTCTAGTTGTTTCTAAGTGAACCAGAAAACAATGTATTAACCAAACAGTAATCTTCATCTTGTGTAAGATATGTATATCTTTAGGTTGCAAAGTGCCTAAAGGAAAGATACAATCATCTGGAATCATCTGCTCCTGGTTCTATACTGGTGCAGGACTTCAGTTAGATGCTCTTTGTTCTGCTTGAATGATTCATACGTAGGTAACTGTGTGTCTTAACCAACAAAAACATTCCTCTGAAACTGGTCAGGTTCAGGGACTGGACTGGAAATGAGAGACTTTGAAGGTCCTTCAGGAAGCCTGGAGAACTGTTCCTCAAGACCACATTAGCATACAAGAAAGTGTGGATTTCTGGAAGCAAAATATGAAGAAATGAGGGAAGGGACTTGTTTTAAGAGAGGATTTTGGCATAAAACATCATTTTTGGTAGAAAGGTACCTGTAAGGAAAATTATTTTTAATTTTTTTCAGATTTTCCATTAGTTTACCATCATAAACATTCAGAAGACACAGGTAGTTTTACCGGTGGGTTTGGAAAGTAAATAAAATATTTGTTTTGTAGTCAGCACGACCCCTGGTCCCTTTCACCACCACTGTGTTTGTGTGTGTGGTGTCAGGTTTCCACGGACGATCTACTGGCTCCATTAAGCCACAAAGCTCCACCGTTACACAACAGTGAAAGCGATAGCCGTCCTGTGCGTGTTGCTCAGCGGCACAAAAGCGGCGCCTCATTTTTTTTTCCGTCAAACAGAATTATGGACAATTACTGTAATCCGGGTTGCTGCTGTAGTGCTCTGAAAGCCTTGCTCTTGTGTAATCGGCCAGTCTCTGATTAGCCCCCCTGCGGGCTCCAACAGCATTTATTTGGCCATGCCCCCGCCCCCAAATTCCCCCACCCCACCCCCCGGACCAGTTTATCTAGTAACCCACATTAGTTGCGGCAGTAACCATGCTGGTGGAGAAGTTACATAACTTTGTCCGCCTTGGAAAGACGCATGTGGATTTTTTTTTGTATGTTTTTGGACACGGTGCATTGCCGTTATGTAATATGCCCTGAACCTCTCATCCGGTCGGACAGCCATACAGGCTCACTTGGGTGAAATCCACAGTGCGTGACCCATGCTGACAATTCATTTGGTAAAGTGGGTCTGGGGAATGGAATCTGGCGGAATTTCATTAGCGGCCATATTTGAAACCCCTACCCCTCAATTCCCAGGTTTTGCCAGAGTGTTACTATATCTTGTAATGAGTCCTGTGTTTGCAAGGTGCTTGCAGTGGTGCTCCAGGTGGTTGCTAAGTTTTTGCTAGGTGCTTGCTATGGGATCCCTGGGGATTTCTAAGCATTAATGGCTGATGTTAAATTCTAGGTGGTTGCTAGGGATTTGCTATACTATACCATGGTTGCTATAGTATCTGTGGTGCTTGCTACAGTGTTGGTTTTTAGTTGCTTTGGTATTCATGTTTATTTCTATGATTTTTCTGTGGGTTTACTACAGTATCTCATTGTATCTTGCTACACTGACGTTAGGATGCTGCTACTGTATTTGTATCACATTGTGACAGAGAGAGATGCATTGAAAGTTCAGCTGCTCATTCCTTTAAAAGAAATTTACGATCACAAAAGGCGAACATTGCTAAACAACTGCTAAACAACTGCTAAATTGAATGTATGGCAGTCTTAAAAGATGCAGTGGCTCAGGTGCAGGTTTATTGCCAGTATCTAAGCACACTTTTCAATACTAACACAATTTCTGTCTCTCTCTCTCTCTCTCTCTCTCTCTCTCTCTCCCTCTCTCTTTCTCTCTGTAGGTGGTCCCAGAGGTCCAGAACTTTTACTGAAGAGGAACGCAGTGAAAGTGTCTTCAGAGAGACACCTTGAGAACGGGGTGAGAGTGGAAATGTTTGGAGAGCAGTAGAAAAGAGCAGTAGTATAAAACTGAATGCATTTCTGTGAGAAAATGTGAAGCGTAATTGCACTCCAATGCTCACATAAACTTATGTCTGACAAGCACAGCTGAAAACGGGGGGTGTGGGGACGAACAGCTCAGAGAATCAGAAACCTTTTTAATCTATACAATGTTAAGGTGACTCGCCCTTCCGCTCTGTCTTCACATACATTATGTAGGCCACTTAACCACAAAATTTTATCTTAACATGATCAATACTCAATTGATAAGTTGTACACATGCACAATAGATCAGATATTAACCATGACTGTATTTTAAAAACTGTTGAGAAGCAGTGCCGGATTGCAGCAATAAAAAGAATAATAAAAATAACAACAAATAAAACCTAAAAAGAACAGTAGTGTGATTGTTTCCACAGTCTCTCAAATGAAACACTGACAGTGCCCGTCTCTGTTCTTGGGACACATGGATATAAAGGCTGTTGTGCATTTTTTCAGATGGTTCCCCCTCGTATGGACATCACTCTGTCGGAGCTGCAGGAGCTGGCGTCGCGGCAGCAGCAGCAGATAAACGCCCAGCAGGAGCTTCTGGCCAACAAGGTGCACTTCCTGCCTTCTGAGACAGCGGGAGTGGCTCAGGGAGATTTATAGCATTTCACAGCTTCTTTCTCCGTCATAATGCCGCGTTCAGACAGCCTTCATGCAACCCGGGGATAAGCTGCCTGCTCAAAAGTGCGGCGGCTGGGAATGAGCCCTTTCCTCACCTCCTTACTGCCTCAGTGTGTGTGTGTGTGTGTGTGCGTACAAAGCATGGGATTAAACTTGCAATAAGGTAATAAATTAAAAATGTTCCTCACTGACCTCACTGCAGGAGCAGCGGCTGCGTTTCCTGAAGCTCCAGGAGCAGCAGGCGTCGGAGCAGGAGAAGCTGCGGCTGCTGCGGGAGAACGCCGAGAACCAGGAGGCCAAACTGCGGCGAGTCCGAGCGCTGAAGGGCCAGGTGGAACAGAAACGCCTCAGCAACAGCAAGCTAGGTCAGCACCTCAACACCTAGGGAGCGGGGGGGCATTTACATTCACGGCATTTACATTCACAGCATTTAGCAGACGCTCCTATCTACAGCGATGTACATCTGTACTTTATAGTCCACAAGAAAACACGCCCCTGATACTAGTAAACCCAGACTTACACTTAAGAGCTGCTAGTAGACTGAGGTTCTACCACAGGTGACATTAGTCCACCATGGACCCCAAAACACATAGAAGTTAGTTCGTGACATGAAGTTGTAGATGTTTTGCTCAGTGCTCAGCGAAGAGGTTGGTCATTTTAAAGACAGTGAGGGTCTCAGCGGTTTTGACAGTCAGAGGAAGTTTGTTCCACCACTTTGATGCCGAAACTGAGAGAAATCTTGATGTATTTTTTCCAGACGTGTCAAGTTGGTCTAGGGTGGTATTGGATAGTGGTGGCTTTGGGGGAAGGAGTCTTGCCTCTAGACCAAGAGGTCATGGGTTCGAATCCTACCTTCAGCAGACCACCACTGGGTTCCTGAGCAAGACCCTTAACCCCAAGTTGCTCCAGGGAGACTGCCCCCTGTAGTTAGGGAATGGAAGTCGCTTTTGATGAAAGACCCACTTCCAAAACAAATACTTTTGCACAGTCAACCTTCTTTGCCAGGAACTGACTTAGATGGCATTTTTCAATTTTTCTTGCACGGTTTCTATTTATTTGTTTGACATATTAGTAAATAAAAGGTATAAAATAAGCTGTAACTCAAACAGCTTACATTTAATGTCCATTATGTTGCTTTACAATGGGCAGAAGTGTGTCTATGTAGAGAATGTGGCCTTATTTCCATGGACACTGTATGCCATTTGTGCAGGGGTGCCGAAACTTTTTCACACGTCATATAGGATTATCTCCTTTTGTCATATTGGAGAAGCATTTCTGGCAGTTCCTCATGGAAATGGCTTAGGGAACACAGAGAAATTGGAAAGAGGCATCAGTTCACAGTGGAGAAAACTGTAATAGAAGATTCCTTGGGTTTTATTTCATAATTCTGATGTTTCTGCTGCAGCAAAAACAATTTGGTGCAGAAGTTTGGTGTAGAACTGCTGCTAGTTCTGAATCGTCCGGCTGGAAATGATTCTGATAGCATCAGTAATGAGGTTTAGCCACTGCTGAGCAGCTCATCAACATCAGCAAATGATCGTACTAATGAAATTTAAAGCTAATGAACCATAGAGAAGTAGTTTCCTCATTACGGTATAATATTACAACTAGAAATGGAATAAACCTTAACGGAGTACTTTGGGGACATAATCACCCCAGATGTGGTCAGTCAGCAAAGACATTTTTGTGTCCAGATGTTGTTTCTTTAGTTTAGAACTAGAGCTACAAGCCTGTCGTCATTAACACCAGAAGTCAATTGTGAAACAAATAATATCCATAAAAATACGCCCAAACTCATCTCAACCAGCTCAAACAACATCCAGCTCTTTATTAAGGTGATGCAGACTTGGGGATGCGGTTTAGGACACACAATGACTTCCTGGACGAGTCTTAATAAAGATCTGGCACCAAACTAACGGTGCAAAATTTGGAAACCAAACAGAATTGGGAAATATGTACTGAATCGTTCCTTTAATGATACTATTTTTCAGTCTAATATATATACACACAAATTACTGTGCAAAAGTCTTTTCTTTATATTTTGCTTTGAATCACCTTGTTGGTGAAAAACTACTATTTTCTGCCAGACTGTCTGATCTTTGTTATACTGAGTAGATTAAATGAAAGAAATGGGAACAAATGTTTCACTGACAGGCTGCAAAGTGCCTAAAGTTACAAGGAGCCTAGATAAAGGAGTTCCAACCACCCATTTGTACATTTTATTGCCACTACAATTTTTTAATAAAAAAAACCTAGGAAATTACATAGAAGCCTCCCGCATTCAGTATGTTATTCTAAATCTCACCCAGTTACAGATTTGTCCCCCCAACAAAAGCTGCCCCAAAGCCCCTCCTAACATTATGTTCTGCCACACACATTTCTCTCTGATCTATAATCACAAAAGGAAAGATTTCAGAGAGAAGATCACCCACTCCAGGAAAACGGGGGTTTCCAAAACTGGAGCTCTACATTGATTAAAAGATAAAGAGAAACAGGGCTTCTAACAATCGAGCAAGACGTGGAAGACCACCAAAACTGAACCCCTCAGATAAACAGCACTTTCATCTTGGAGAGGCTCCACATGTTCTTATGAGGCAGGAATCTTTCCTCATGTAATCTCTCTCTGTCCCTCTCTCTCTCTCTTTCTGTCTTTCCCTCTTTCCCTCTCTCTCTTTCTCTCTCTCTGTCTTTCCCTCTCTCTATATATATATATGTCTCTCTCTCTCTCTCTCTTTCTCTCTCTGTCTCTCTCTGTTTCTCTGAATCTGTCTCTCTCTGTTTTTGTCTGTTTCTCTCTGTCTGTTTCTCTGTCTGTCTCTCTCTCTCTGTCTCTTTCTCTCTGTTTCTCTGTCTCTCTCTCTGTCTCTCTCTCTGTCTCTCTCTCTCTGTTTCTCTGTCTCTCTCTCTGTCTCTCTCTCTCTGTCTCTCTCTCTCTGTTTCTCTGTCTCTGTCTGGCTCTCTGTCTGTCTCTCTCTCTCTCTCTCTGTTTCTCTGTCTCTCTCTATCTCTCTCTCTCTCTCTCTCTGTTTCTCTGTCTGTCTCTC
>JBBPCX010068788.1:0-11896 GCA_037974365.1 Hydrocynus forskahlii
TGCACCACAATCATGGCAGATAAACAGTTGTGTTTATGTGGGCCATAAACCAATTAAGTCTAAAAATCTTTCTTGAATTGCAGTACATCCTCATATGCACTGAAGTCTTATAGACTTCCTGCAGGTGTAAGAACATTCATGAAAGAGCACAGTTACATTTCTTACTAATGGTCAAATGGGTGCATGATTGTAGAATGTGTTCATCAGGAGCATAGAGACAGAATTAATAATCCTAATCCCCTGAAAGTGATTATTTAAAAATAATAAAACAAATTCAGTAGCTACACTTGATCCTGACTGACAGGAATTCAGAAATGTGTAGACGGCTGAATACTGACCACTGACTGAGGTCAAAGCACAAACAGGCAGAGAAATCCGGGATGAAATGAAGAAAATAAAAAACAGGAACAGAACTGGTCAAAAACAGAACAATTAAAACAAAAAGCAATAGTTACAAATTGAGAAACAAAGAGAAAGACTGAAGTCAGACAAAGGAGAAGAAAAACAGACACAGGTGGAAACAGTGAAAGTGGGGGTCCAGGTTGGAGCTGGAGTTGAAGATGAACTGATTGATCCAACTGAAGATTCCCAGAAGGGAGTGAAACCAGGGATACTGTGACTCTGATGATGATGCAGTTACTGACTCTCACTCTTCCCTGTAGATGATGTATCAATACATGTAGACTGGAGAGATTTTCTCTTCTACACACCAAAATAACACAGTTTTAAGATCATCACTGGAGACTTTATGTGAATAACATCTCACTGGAATGAGAATTACAGTCACTATAAACTGTTCCTGGTTAACTGGTCTGTACCTGCTGTATTTTGATGTGAGTTCTTATAGCAGGCAGTTAAATGTGTGGTAATTTGTTAAATGTGTATGAATATTTAAGAATGTGTAAACAGTTTTCACCTCAACAGGACTTCATTAATGTGTTGAGAGGAAACAAATGGTCTTGGATTGGTCTGACTGACGGGGGCACAGAGGGAGTCTGGAAATGGGTGGACGGTTCAGCACTGACCACTGAGTAAGAGATCACTGAACTGATGATGCAGTTACTGACTCTACTCCTCACTGCTCTGATAAAACACAGTTAATACTCTGATCTTCTCTTTCAGGTTCTGGGGAAGTGGAGAACCCAACAGTAGAACAGCAGATGAGGACTGTGCAAGGACTGCCTACTGAACAGGTGGTTACTGGGCTGATTTTCCCTAAAATTCTGGGAATGTATGGATCTGTGAGAAGATGTATATATATATATACATCACATATATATATATATTTATGGAGAGAGAGAGAGAGAGCGAGAGAGAGAGAGAGAAATCTGCCCTTCTTTTAATATGTTCTTTTATACTGATGTAGTTTTTTTGTAGTAGAAGGACACAGAATGTATAAAAGATCCAGCCTTTTTACCTGCAAAACACCTTTTACTGATGTTTAACAAGCTGAAGACCCTTCAGAAGGGAGAGCTGATATAAACTTTTTTTGCTACACAAGAGTGATCAGAAGCTTCATTCTCATCCACGTTTCTACACTTTTTTGTACTTATTTTCACATTTTAATTCCAAATCTGTTAATGAAATAAAATGCTTTAAATGCAGTAAAGAAATGCACTCTTCATGTCTGAGCAATCACAGCACCGCACCTTTGATCTCCCACAATCCTTCACACACTGAACAGAAACTTGCTTTTTTATTTAAAGAATCTTAACTTGGCCCAGACCATTAAATGGGAATTCCTGCTTTTACAGGAATAATGCAAAGAGTTACGACATGTTGTGTAAGATGTAAACAGAGACATTCATTCAGTTATTCAGAGGTGTTATAAAGTTAAAAGCTCTAATCTAGATAATATCTGATGAATATCTGATGCTTGAGACATTTATTTAGGGTTAAGGTTTAAGATCAAGTTGTAGGTTTTAAATATGTTTTAAATCAGTTTATGTTGGGCATATCCATGCATACGAATGACATACAAAGAACTCTTGTTTTTTTTTCCAAATCTGACATTATTTTAATAATATTAGATAAATTATATATTAATCTGGAATTCCTGGTTCCACTGTAAATACCTTTCTCAGCAACAAACCATTTCGCCTCAAACCAGTGTTTGACTGTACACATGTGGATGATTAAATGAACACAGCTGTGTCAGATATCAGTGTTGGTCTCTCGTGCCTTGACTGCAGCCTTGACGACTCTTGTTCCTCCAATTAAACAGACCAACATGATCACATCAAGCCTGTTGGTATATGTGTGGCATTCCAGGTTGTAACCACCTGGGGTAGGTGTTTCCACACTTTTTACTGCTCTAGGCAAGTCACGTAGGTTTACTGTCATTTCAGCTGTATTCACAGAACACAGTGAAACGTAACATCATTCCTCCAGGACCATGAAACAAAATAGAAGAGAAACAAAACACCGCAAGAGCACATAAGTGGAGACAGGAAAATATATACAGATTGCAAATAAAGCAAGATAGAAAGTTCAAGAAAAACACAAGAGCAACAATATGATAGGACAGACAATATTTAGTGCAGCAGAGAAGGGCAGCTACAGTACATGTTTAAATGAATACAGCCTCTCTGTGTGAGTCGTTTAGTCTCGAGTTTATAGAGGCCTAGTATTTCTTCTCTTACCCAGGAAGAGGTGAAGAGTGACAACACCTGGAAACCCCCTGTTGTCCCCCGCCCCCCTAGCTGTTTAGGACTCTCTACTTCTCTAGTGCTCTAACTCACTCCTTTCTTGCCTTTTTCATTGATCCCTTATGTTTTCCCTCTCCTCCGGTCTCCGTTCCATGTATCTCTGTCTAGTTCTCCTGTCCTCTGTAGTTGTCCGTTTGGAGGAAGGGGGCTTGGGGAGGACAAAACGAATGCTGTGGACAACAGAGAGAGATACCAGTTACAGACTGTTTACACCAACCTGAGTATAGAAACACACCAGTCACTGACCAGTAGTGACAAATATGTCCATACCTAGAGACCAAATACAGAACAGGGACATCAACATGACTGCAAAAACACAGAGGGGATCTGAAAATAAGTGGATGGTACACTACTGTCCACTGGGTAAGAGATCACTGAACTGATTCACTGAGTCCTCACTTTTCTCACTATTTAGGACATAACAGTCGAGAGGAACACAGAAATAAGTGGAAAAAATGGATTTCTACTGTATCAACTCCTGGCAACTTCTCACTGCAGATACCTTTTCCTGGCCTATAGAGGGAACTTTTCACTGATCTACCGGTGCCCGCTGTCCAGAGGATTGCTTATATGTTTAATTCACTTTTGCTGAATAAAAGTGGTGGGGGCTCTAGTTTTACCATGAAGGGTTTCTGATTAGTACACAAAACAGTGAGATTAAAACATTCAAAATGTGCATCATATAAATACACCATAATCCATGGATATTTAGAGTGGGTTTATGGACACTAGACTAAATTTCTCGTATTGTCATCAATTTACAGACTGTAAATGAAAATACAACGTGAGATTAAGAATCATATGAGGAAAAGACGATGAGATGGATCTTCTGCTGCATTCACACCTCAACCACACACAGGAAGGCTGTTTAAAACAGTTCTAAAAATGTCACTTCCTTAGCCAACCCACCAGAGTGACCATCGTCATCCATAAGAACAAACAGAGCTGGCTGTACTGTAGTGCCGCTACTGACAGAAACAGTAATTCAGTGTTTTAGTGAGTCTTTTCTAGATTAGAGATGTCTCAGAGTGTTTATGATGATGTGATGCGCGCTGAGGATCTGATCAGAGGAGACATAGTGGAGATGACTGTAGTTATCTATGAGATTTCAGACACTGTGAGAGTCCATGACCCCGACACAGAGATAGAGGAACCCAACACCAAGAGGAACCAACAAATACAACATCCAGGTAACATAACTTCCTCTTTACACACATATAACTAGATTACACATATAGTAAATGATTTTGTTCATCATGTCATCTTATTTGTCATAATAATCACACTCAGGAAGTGGAGAAGAGGTGAGGAAAAAATGCTTTCATTTCTCAGTGTCACTCTGAGGAATTTATCAGTGATTATTAGTTATGACTACAGCACACGTGTGTGTGTTCCCTTTAGAGAGGAACACTGCAGGGATCAGCTGTTACAGACTGGCTGCAGTGTGTCTGGGGCTGCTGTGTGTTCTCCTGCTGTCTGTCATCACAGTGCTGTGGATCAAGTTCAGCAACCTGCAGAGACCTGTAGAGAGAGACCAGTTACAGACCAGTTACACCAACCTGACTGTAGAGAGAGACCGGTTACAGACAGAGAGAGATGAATTTGAGAGGGGTCTTTTTGAACTGGGTAAGTGTTTTGTTCCATTCTGCAGAGAGTGGTCTGCAGACATTCACTCAGTGTGGCAGGGATTGGTCTAAAGGAATGTAATTCTGGGAAAATGTGCTGGGGGCTTTGTAGAGTCTACTGAAGTATCACTGATTCAGGTTTACTGACATATTACAGGATATTTAAACACGTATTTTAGAATCACTCCAAGAAATAAAAGAGAAAGTGAGAGAGTAAACGTAGTGAGGAGAGCAGTCTGCAGCAGATTAACTGATGTAGCAGAGAGATGAACGGAGCAGAGGTGGAAAAAGTACTGAAAAACTGTAATTAAGTCAAAGTATCTTTATTTTGCTTAAATTCTACTCAAGTAAAAGTAAAAGTACTCATCTAAAACTCTACTCAAGTAAAAGTAAAAACGTACTTAATTTAAAATGTACTTTGTGTAATAGTTACTTTCAATTAGCTACTTGATGTAAAAAAAGGACAAAAAGTCATAAATCCAGTCCAGCACTGGTTGTTTTTAATCAACTTTTAGTCCAAATAATAATTTGGACCTTTCAAGGGGTATAATGTGTACCTTTGTTCAGACCACCCCATAAAACATTTTCAAGTACAAGTGGCATCAATTGTGAATTATATGATCCATTTTTTTCTTTACTGACAAAAACTATCTATACTGCAGATTAAAGCCACTAAAGCAGACTTACGAAATGGCACATATGAAACTTAAAGCAACCAAACTCAAAGTGTCCAGGACACTAACGTTGTAAAGTCAACCGAGCAGGCACATTTTGCATTGCACGATGAAGGTATTCCCTCGTTTGCGTTTGAACGCAAAGCGGTGGCTGAGATATGGCCAAGGATTTCCTTCTCTTTCTGATTCATCTCTTCCATGGGAATTCAGTGTTGCTGCTTGACAATCTTCAACCTCCTCCATGCCCTCTATCTTTCACTCAGCCCCAGCCATCATCCAGTGATGGGCTACGCGCTCTCTTTTCCACAAGCAAATGTGCGCATACACCCGCGCAATTTCCTTTCAGTTCAGGCAGATTGTTTTTTTCCACATTTAATTTTTTACTCAGTAACATGGGGGGGGGATGTTCAAATGTAGTGAAGTAAAATACTTGGGTCAAAATGGACTTGAGTAAAAGTAAAATGACCTATTTCAAAAACTACTTAACTACTTAAAAATGACAAATTACTCACAAAAACTACTCAATTACAGTAATGTGAGTAAATGTAATTCGCTACTTTCCACCTCTGGAACGGAGCAACCATGAAGGGAGGTGAAGAGTGACGTCTTCACTTAGTGATAGGAGGGGATGGTGGGAGTGGGAGGAAACAATGTGGTGAAGGTGAAGGAAGGTCTATTTTGATATGAGATTGGCTTTAAGTTGATAAACCTGCAACTTTTCTGCTGAGAGCTGTGAATGAGTAACACACGTCATCACAGCTGACCAGTCCAGACTGATGACCCGTATCTCTGTAGTCTGTGACTTATCAAACATGGAGGAAACACTGATTCTGCCTGTTTCTGAACACATACAGCTGAACTACACCTGACACACAGATTATCACAATCTGAACTGGAAGGAGAGTTTGATATTTATTATTAAATGTTTCTGCTCTCAGTTTTTCAGATCATTGCCTTATGTTTCCTGTATTATTATATATGGACCAAAATTAGCCTGACACAAATAAAGAGCATTTAAGTTTATCTTGTATAAAGTATTATAGTGAGCAGCATGGCAGGACTGGCTCCCATGAGCCTTTGCAGTTGGGAGTAAGTGGCCAGTTTTTCCTGTTTAATGTGTGTTGGGGACATTAAAGGGAGGTAGATGTGTGTTATGTGTGTCATGTGTGCTTTGGTGTGATTATGTGTGCTTTTGTAGTGTTTAAATTTGTATGGTTTGAGCCCTTTCTCGTCTGTCACCATCCTTCGGAGTGTAATGGGCGGGGGGCTATGAGGAATTGTGGAATCAGCATGTTCTCTCACTTTCTCTTACGCCCTTCACAATACTACTGTTATGGATGTGCTGATGCAACCTTTCGTTGATTCTTCTGCCTGAACAGAGAGAAACTTTAACACTCCAGGATGGATCTACTTCAACTCCAGTCTGTACTTCATCTCTACTGAGAAGAAGAGCTGGAGTAAGGGCAGACAGGACTGCAGAGAGAGAGGAGCAGACCTGGTGATCATAACCAGCAGAGAAGAACAGGTGAGAGAGTCAGATGTCTCTTCTAAAAGCAAAGTCCTCTTCAGTGTGGGTCCAGAGTTGTGGGTGGGATTAATCTTGATGCACCACAATCATGGCAGGTTACCAGTTGTGTTTATGTGGGCTGGACCTGGACAATGACTTGTGTTTTTGTTTGCTTACTTTTAGTAAATTCTAAAACATGAACCAGCCAATTAAGTCTAAAAATCTTTCTTGAATTGCAGTACATCCTTCTATGTACTGAAGTCTTTTAGGCTTCCTGCAGGTGCAAGAACATTCATGAAAGAGCACAGTTACATTTCTAACTAATGGTCAAATAGGTGCATGATTGTAGAATGTGTTCATCAGGAGCATAGAGACAGAATTAATAATCCTAATCCCCTGAAAGTGATTATTTAAAAATAATAACACAAATTCAGTAGCTACACTTGATCCTGACTGACAGGAATTCAGAAATGTGTAGACGGCTGAATACTGACCACTGTTCCTGGCTGCCTGATTCTTCACTTGGTGAATGGATTAAATACAGAGAATGAATTTCACACTGTCCACACTGTGTGCTGTGCTGTGGTCTGTTCAACTTTTAAAATGTTACTATGGAACAGCGATCTATGAGGACTATTCTTTTATGCAGTCTGGCTCTATTCTGTCTCCTACATTTGACAACTGTGTGGACAGTTTGGGGACAGATTATTATGAAGTTGTGTTTGAGTTGCTCGTTGCGAGGCTGAATAAACCGTACTATTAAAAATGCTTCACTCATTTTGGGCACTTTCTGAAAGAGAAAGAAAAACAGAAAAGCATGGAAATACTTTTCCACATTTGTCTTTTTTGTACAGGTCACATAGTGCTTCCTGCTCTTTCTGTGGTTATAGCAGCTGTTTTTTGTGGCCAGTAATAATACTAATAACATTACTACTACTAATAATACAACTAATAATAACAATACTACTTCTACCACTACAACTAATAGTAATAACCTGTTTCATGACCTACATACCCACATTCAAGATGGACAGTAGTCAGATATCTCTTCTAAAAATCCAGGACCACTTCAGTGTGTGGGTCCGGACTTGTGAGTGGAATTAATTTTGAGGCACCATTATCATGGCAGGTTAAAAGGTAAACAGTTGGGTATTATGTGGTCTGGGCCTGGGCAATGACTTGCTTTTTTTTGAGAGAGAGAGAAAAAAGCAAGAGCTCTGCACCCTGAGCTCTATATCTTGGCTTCAGACAAGGATGAGAAAAGTGTGTGGGGGGGATGATTTTATGAGGGAAACATGGTTCCAGCACCCATGATGTAGACTGAAGAGATTTTCTCTTCTACACTCCAAAATAAGACCATCACTGATGACTTCATGTGAATAACTTCATATGGCTGAACTAGACACATTATTGTCTGCCATCCCTGACTGTGACTGTCCATTACTCATCATAGGTGATCTGAATATTCACCTTGATAATCCCAGCTCGGCTGACTTTATGTCCCTGATCTGTTCTTTTGACATTAACCTGGTAACGTCTTGGTCACTGTCACGCCTCCACACGTCTCTGACCATTACTTCATTCATTTCACTGTTTGTCTTCTGGAACAGTCTCCTGTTCCTACACCTTAGTGTCTCATACCACAACTTCATTTTTCATCAGTGGTAGCCTCTGCCTTGTCTCCTCTCAGCGTGTTTTCCTCGCTCGAGGTCAAAGATGCCACGGAGTCTCTCGTGTGTGTGAGAAAATGAGTGCGAGAGAGAGTGTGAGTGAGAGCAAGAGAGTGTGAGACAGCGTGTGAGAGCAAGTGAGAGAGAGAGAGTGAGTGAGAGAGAGAGAACGTGTGAGAGAGGGAGCTTGAGAGCGAGTGAGTGCATGAGAGAGAGCGTGAGAGAGATCTTGAGAGCGAGCGTGTGTGAGAGAGAGAGTTTGTGTTAGAGAGTGTATTGGAACTGTTCATTTCCTCTCTCCCCTTTCAGTTTCAAGAAAGAGAATCCTGCAAGTAGTTACAACACAAAATCATCAGTTACCATGCACAAGACAGAGGTGTCAACAGATATAGGCACAACAATGAAAAGTGCAGCTGAAGATATAAGCAGGCAGTGTCCTATACATCCCAAGCCACAGCTACTGAAGAGATGCAGAAGATTCAGAACTATGCTGCTTGAGGACAGGAAATGGTTAAAGTGTGAGAGTGAGTGCGTGTGAGAGAGACAGTGCGAGCATGTGAGAAAATGAGTGAAGTTGGCCCCCCACCTTGTTCAAATCCAACTAAAGTGATGTCAAACGTTTGTGCTACATTTGTGCTGCAAAAATTTGTTTGTGCCTCTATAATTTTAAAGATATTAATAAAAGTTTCTAGAGGTCATCTAAGGTCAACCCCCCCCCCCCCCCCCCCGCCGCCCCCCCGAAGGCACAGGTGTTTATGTTTGTTTTTTGGCAGTGTTGTACCAGTTTATCCTAAACAAGATCTAGTTCAAAATTAATTTGATCCATGTTAAAATGAATTTAGTCAATGTTCATAGCTCAACATCTAAGTATTTGAAGATAAATCCATGCTCTGTTACAAGAGAAGGGCATATTTTAAGGAGCAGTTTGCTGTAGTGGAACCAGTGGAGTATGCACTTAGTAGGGAGGAAGACAGAAGCTTCCACTATGTTCCTATTCTGAAGTCATTGCTTCAGCCTATAACACGGAAAGAGATCCAGGATTTGATCTTGCATGATGAAGAACCTCAAAGTAAAAATGAAACACATTACAGGGCATTTTGTGATGGCATTTATTATAAAACAAATGAGCTGTTTTCTGGAGAAGATCCTACCATTGCTATTATTCGGTATATTGATGACTTTGAAATATGCAATCCCTTGGGTACGTCAAGGAAAAAACACAAAGTCACTGCTGTGTACTGGGTGATAGCTGATGTTCCTGCACTGCTGAGATCTTCACTGACCTCCATCTTCTTAGCAATTCTCTGCAAGACTGATGAGAAAAGATTTGGTTACAGTACTGTACTGGAGCCACTGCTGAAAGACCTTGTGAGCTTGGAGGAGGAGGGCCTGTACGTCCCAGAATTAGGCAGAAAAGTCAAAGGAACAGTGTTTAGTGTTGTTGCAGATAATCTTGGAGCCTATTCTGTGGGAGGATTTGTAGAAAACTTCTCCAGTTCTTACATTTGTAGATTTTGTCTGGCTGAGCAGTCAGGGTTTCAGGTGGAAGTAATAAGAACAGGGGCATTTCAACCCAGAACTACAGAACATCAAATGCACATCCAGAATGTGCAGAAGAACCCTGCTTTGACACATGTCTGTGGAGTCAAGAGACAGTGTGCACTTACAGAGAATCTGAAGTACTTCAGTATTTTGTCAGGATACCCACCTGATTTGTTGCACGATCTGTTTGAAGGTATAGTCCCTCGTGAACTGGTTCTGTGTCTTCAAGTGTTCATTAAGAGTAAATACTTCACTCTTGATGAACTCAACAAAAAGATCAAAACATTCCCCTACAAATGGTCAGACAAGACTGATGCTCCACAACAGGTCCCTCTGAATTGTGCAGCAAAGAAAAGTGTTGGAGGGTGTGAGGGACCGAGCTCACGGAACCAAGGAGCAACAGGTTGGTAGTGCACAAATAAAGAGTTTTAATTTCAAAATAAGCAAAATGGAAAAAAAAAATCACAAGAGAAAAGAGGGCCCATATTAAAAAAGCAACTGTAAAGCACTTAACTAAACTAACTTAAATTAACAAACTAAACACAATAAACTAACCTAACAAACAAAAGACTTAACTGACTTAACTGACCTCACCTGCAAAACCAAAATGGTGGATATATACACACAAGACCAAACCAATGGTAAACAGAAGGGGATGACATACATAATACAACCAAAAGAAATACACATTACAAAACCAAAAACTCCCATTCCCCCCTGTTCCGTCCAGACAGTTGGTCTGCCCCAAATCTCCAGCTGCTGTATTTAAGGCAGCTCCAGCCTCTGCCACCTTCTTTGCCAGACCCGGGGAGGCCTCAACCCACCAGGTAACTCAAATAAAGAAAGAAAATAATTAATACAAATAAGTGACAACTATGTTGACTAAATGTGCGCGCTTCATTCAGTAAACATAACTGTGACTAATAAAGTAACTTAAATTAAACTGTGTTTTAATTTAAAATGTTTGTAACTAAACAACTAACATGTGCTAGGCCCTTTGTGAGGGGAGTGTATACTTCCCTGTGTGGCTGTAGAGTCGGCCATCAAAGAGGGAACGCCCATGAAAATTGGTCATTACTGCGGTTCCTACCCCTCATAATTGGATCAAAAATCCCTGAGGTTGAACCAGCTTGGGAAGTGCTTCTAGTGTTCAAGGACATAGTTGAGCTTGTTGTAAGTCATGTTCACACAGGAGAGTATTTGTTACCTAGACAGTAAGATCTCTGAACACAGCCACAGGTTTCTCCAGGTTTTCACACAGGAAAAACTAATCCCCAAACATCACTATCTGGAGCATTATCCACAGCTGATCAGGGCCTATGGTCCACTTGTGTTGCTTTGGACCATTCGGTTTGAGGCCAAACACAGCTTTTTTTAAGCGTGTTAGGCACACTCATAGCTTTCAAAATATTCTACTGTCACTGTCCATGAAACATCAGTTGACGATGGCATACAACCAGCATGATCCCAGTGTTGTGAAACCTGTCCTGCAGGCCACACAACTGTCTACTGTAGATGTTACTGTGCTAAGAGAAGACATCCAGGAAGCACTGCACGCTAAACTCGCTGGTGAGACATGCATTCAGATAGCCAACAATGTGTTACAGTGGCACAAAGTATGCAGTTGGCATGATTTTGGCTAATGGCTTTTGGAGAGTTGATCCAAATAGTTGTTGTAAAGGGCATGCTTGTATTCATTGTGAAATACTTAAGTGCTTGGTCAATTGAGCATCTCAGGAGCTATGTTCTTGAGAAAACACGCACTGTGAAAGTGCTAGAGCCAAGAGAACTGTGACATGTTCCCCTTAACAGCTTACATGCTTGGTGGAAAAAGCATTGTAACCCTAAAATGTTTATGTTCCATAGTATGCCAGCATATCATTGACTTGTCAAGTCATAGCTAGAGCATAAAGACAGTAACAGGGTTCTCTCATAACTCATGTGCAACTTTTCTATGATGATCAGCCTGACATTATATTACAAAAATACAGCCTGACATTACAAAAATGAGAAAGAATAGTTTGGTGTTGGCCTGGTATTTTGTGAAGCCAACTCTGGGGGAAACTCTATAGTGCATTTTTTTTACTTACCTTGTTATGGTGCTCACTGAAACATTTTAAACCTTTTGTGTATTACAGATTGATTAATGTCACAACCAGCCCATCTACGA
>JBBPCX010068789.1:0-11894 GCA_037974365.1 Hydrocynus forskahlii
GTGGCTTCTGTTTGGTTGGAACGAAAACCTGCACCCACAGCGGCCCTTTCTGGACAGGTTTGGGCACCCCTGGTTTAAATGAAATGAGCAACACCTTTAGAAAAGCTTGGTTAGCAATGTGTACGTTTTGCAAAGCCATGAGATGTTTTTTTGGTCAAATGTGGATGGAGGCATAGTTTTGTGGATAGAGACACAATTTCAAAAGTACAGCAAGTTATTAGTTTGCTTCTTAATGTAACGTGTTCATATAGATGAAAAGTGCCCCAAAAAAGCTTTGGAGTTCGATGCCATATGTGAGGGACATACAATAAATACAGTTAAAAATGACCTCTTTTATAGGATCAGCAGTCAAACCAGATGAGTGTGTTATTCAGTAGCCTAATCAATGGGCTCATGATAGTTGTTGATGCATCACCTGGCATGGCCTCTGTAGCTCATAGTTCCAATGGTGTGGCCGGAAACGAATGTGTTGTGACCAGAATTGGCAGCTTTGTTTGGTAAAAAGTGTGGTGAACCTTTCAGCTTTGCATTTAAGGTAAACTGGAGTTTGGGTGGGTTTTTGATTGGCTGTACCCTTGTTCGTCCCAGATTTCACCACAGTCCAGCACCAAAAGTTGCCCCAAGAGGTGATTTTCTAATTTCAAGATCCCATCTGGGCCGAAACTTAATAGGGAGATTTGCTTCCTTGTCACAGCAGAACCCAGAAGGAGAGTGAAAATACCTAATTATACCCGTTTCATTGGGTATGCCGTACCGTTCAAAAGTCTGAGACAACCTTTTCTGTTATTAAATTCAGTCCAAAAGACAGTCAGACTTAATTAGGTCAGAGAAAAGCAGAACCACATGAATTATACAGAGGCGTCAACAAATGAAGGATAGGATCATATTTTCGGTATTCAGTGTGGTCACCCTTTCCTTTATTACAGTGTTTAATCTTTTCAGGAGACTCGCTGTCAGTTTTTCAGAGAAAGTCTCCTTTTGGTCTCAAAGGTGAAAGCTGTAAGTGCTGTTTATCTGATGGTGGTTTACAGGATTTTGCATTCTTGTAAGAGTCCCACTTTTCCCTTTAAATCAATTTTCTTTATCTTTAATCAATATCATTATTAATTAAAATTACTGCAATATTTGATCCTTTAAATTATTGGCCCAAGGCGACAGAGCATCAGTGAGAAACATATTATTAGTGGCTTAATGCTTTAATCACCTTATAACTGGGTTTTGTCCACGTTTTGTCAGGAGTGTGACTATGAATCGCAATCTTGCAGAAATGTGATAATATGCACTGTGGAGAAAAAAGTGTTCTGTTAATTATGATATGTGCTGTAACTGCATCATTTATATCAGAGGGACCGAGATCGGTCCGTGAGGCATTTGGTACCGGGCTTTAGTTGTATCCATACCAGGCTGTGGAAAATACTGTTTTACATGAAACTGTAAGAAAAAGTTGGGGATTGCTGATTTATGCTATTCAGCCAATGCCAGTCAACAACCCAGTCCAGCACATTCATATCATGCATTAACCCTCAGCCGTTGGTAAATGGTGAGTGTACAAGATATCCTTGTGCGACCCTTTCCTGCTTGTCGTGAGGAGAAGGAAGAACATCCATCAATGTGATGACGTTTTATTCCAAGTCAATTTGTTGGTTCGTTCATGTTGAAATGTTCAAATAAGGCAATGGAAAGCAGGTGTAAAATATGCATTTTATATGATGGTAATATAGTCGTCAAATATCAAAAATGATATTTTGTCCGTATCGTCCAGACTGATCTCAGCTCTGTGCTGTCAGGTCGCTGCTGGTCCAGGACTCGGCACGCAGCTCCTGCCTGCCTGCCTGTGGGGAGGTGCATTGTGGGTAGTGGTTGGTTGCTATGACTGTGGCAGGTTTGTTTGTGCTCTGTGTTCCAGGACTGGGCCTCGTTCCTCTCATTAGGCTGAACTTGTGATTTGGCTTAGTGAGTTCTGGAGGGCCGGCACGGGAAATCCAAGCCGGCCCCTTTGTGCCTCGCTCTCTCTCTTGCACTCTCTCGCTCTCTCTCTTGCTCTCGCGCGCTCTCTCTCTCTCTCTCTCGCTTGCTCACGCTCTCTTGCTCTCTCTCTCTCTCTCTCTCTCTCATCCTGTCTCTTTATCTCTCGCTCTCCCTTTCTCTCTTTTATCCTTGTTCTCGCTCTCGTGCACTCTTATTCTCTCTCTCTCTCTCTCTCTCTCTCTCTCTCTCTCTCTCTCATCCTGTCTCTTTATCTCTCGCTCTCCCTTCTCTCTCTTGCTCTTCCTTTCTCTCTCTCTTATCCTCGTTCTCACTCTCGTGCACTTTCTTATTCTCTCTCTCTCTCTCTCTCTCTCTCTCTCTCTCTCTCTCTCTCTCTCTCTTTCTCTCTCTCTCTCTCTCTCTCTCAGTCTGGGCCACATTGTTTTGGTGCACCTCCACATGTCTTTTATTTGAGAAGTAGCACAGCTGGTCCTTCTAAGCGCCACATGAGTTGATAACCGACAGAAGTTTGGTCACGTCCTTTTAACTCTGCCGTGGTCCTGCACTAAACCCCATTCTCTGGGGGCTTATCCCATGCAGTGCGGCCCCTTAACTCAGGCCACTCATCCCGGGCACCTGAGTGAATGCTGTGCGATGGGGCGTCACGGGCCGAGCTGTGCGGAGGTCAGCACTTCAGCTCCAGCTCACGCTGTCCCACCGCCCCAGAGTAGTGTTGCACAGTTCAGCTCACAACAGAACAGAAAACGCAGTTCAGTTCTGCTCAGATTTATTTCTATAGCACTTTCTGCACTTTTGTTTGCCCTCAGAGCTAAAGGGACATCTCGAGATAACACTCCACCCATCCATTACACATTGCACCAGCACTGAACCGGACAGTTTGGCCAAGAAACATACAGACATTTATTTCCGTCTGAGGCGGATACATTGTGTTGAGTGTAAACCGCTAGACGAGCCTAGCTAAAAAGAGAGAGCAGTGGAATGACAGCACAACATCTCAATTAACCTCAATTCTGTACATGAACCCCTAGAACTACAGCGTTCATACCAAAATGAATGACCAAATTCTTCACTAAACAAGCAGGTTTGCTGGTGTATTTATATACTGTATATTTTTTATAATCCTGTTGCTGCTGCTTGCTATTTTTGCCCAATCATGTATTGCTGTCTACCTCAGTCTTTGCATTACTTTGCATATTTGCACACTTAACAATGCTGCCAGAATACAGTATAATACTTTGTTCACTCACACTAATGCTGTTACTGCTCCTGTTACTGCACTGTGCCTTGCCTCATTCTGTAAATTATTGTTCTGTTGCTCTTGTGATGGTGGTGTTTTTTTTTTGTTGTTGTTTATTGGGCACTCTCTCTTTAGTCCTGTCCTGCATGCTTGTGTAGTCTTGTGCTGGTCCTGAAGGAACATTATTTCATTTCACTGTGTACTGTGTGTATATGGGTGAAAGAACAATAAACCTACTTGTCTTGACTTGATGTTTTTGCTCCTGAACTCCTGAACAGTCAGTCCTGAACTGACTAGATGGTTATTCCAGAGCTTGGAGGCTTCAAACAGAAGACCTCGCCCTCCTCCTGTAGCTTTAATAATTGTTCATGAGTTTCTGTGGCCAATTCTGATTTCCTCATATCCAAACTGGCCACTTCCTTCTTTTCTTGTGATTTCCATTCGATTTTTTTTCCCCCCCTGAAGTTTGGGTTAATAATACACACTAATCACACTAGCACATTTCTAGTGCTTTCTGTTGGCCAAATTAACAATGTAAATATTCGCTCTTGAACAGGCCAAATTAACATTTTAATTTGTAATTGAAATAATCAGTATCATTTAAATAACTGTGTTCATAGTTGATCTTTTGTTGACTGTCATGTAAATGGTTCTTTTGGACACATTTTTAAAATTTGGATGTATTTTTTTTTTCTGGATTATAGTAAATCATGGTGAAATATGACGTGTGTGTGTGTGTGTGTGTGTGTGAGATGTGCGGTGGCACTCTGTGGAGAATGTGTTCTTCTGACCTGTTCCTTCACTTGAGACCGTTAATGATTATAACAGAGGCTCTGTGTGCAGCCAGTGCAGGAGAGGGAGGAGGCCACAAGCTGTACAGTAACACGGTAGAAAGGAATCGAATTCAGAAGCCAGTGCCCAGGATCTGGCGATAACACAGCATATAGCACAGGCTGCTGCTGTGTGTGTGTCCGTTCGTGGTCGTGTTCGTGTTTTTTTGTTTTTTTTTGTTTTTTTTTTCGAGGCATTGTGTCCATTCATTTGAAAACATGGCCTGATCACATGAACTCTTTTGGGGGTGGTTGAAGAGCTGGCGGCGCTCCAGCTCTCTGGAAATGATTGGCTGTCCTCAGACGGCGGGTCTTGGCATGACCCCCTGTCAGTCCATCAAACCCGCTGCTAGCAGAAACACAAGGCCTGCCCTTGAAGTATCCTGAGAATGTGTGATTGTACAAACCTTGTAGTGCCTCGCATTAAGAGGGCTGATCTAAGATCAGCTCCAGATCACCGTGTCTGTTGGGAGTGAGTGTCCCGGTCTCATTTTTGGGCAGTATTTTAAAAGCAGTGTAAACTCAGTTTAACTGTATAGTACTGCTTCACATATGGCTGGGTATATATCGAGTATACTTGTGTACTGCAGGTTGTCAGTATGAGACTGTCTCTTATGGCTCTCAAGCACAAAAAGGAAAAAAAAAAAACATTTACACACCTACCTTCCCATACAGACCACTATCCTGGGCGAGTGTGAGAGATGTGTATATATACGAGATTTTGTATCTGGAGGGAACTTGTATTTTTGCATACAAGTTTAAACTTGTTCCAGTAGAAACCACCCAGCGCCAGAAACCGGATTGTTTCAGTGCAGACATGTGTTGCAGGGACTTCTGTAATCTTAATACTGGTGTGATTGTGTGCATCAGAGGGTTAAAGCACATATTTATAAAGAGGAGATTTCAAAATATCAAGATGTATATGGTGTATATGATGAAGTCTAAAAAAAATATCATGAATTTAATGGCTAAATCACCAGTTCCCCTAATTATCTGCACCATCACTGTTCATGTTGTGCAAATGTTCATGTTGTGGTACTCTCAATAAGAACTGAACCTGTTTAAAGTCATGTTGAAAGGACCTTGGTGGTTCTGTTGGTGCTTCACTGTTTTGGGTTAATAATGTCCTTGAAATGTTCATGTGACATCATACTGGGGCCTGGCTATTATTGTAAAAATGTAATAGTACGGTACTTGCGGTATCTAAACATTTGTTTAGTGTTTCAGAACTGGCTTTGTCAACAGTATGTTCAGAAAAGCATATTGAGGCATGATGTGATATGTCATTGGTAAAATATGTGTGCGTGTATATATATATTTTGTGAAATGCGCCCCGGAGTACCTTGTATGGAACAGCAACATCTAAAAGACAATAAGGTTATTCTTTATCTGTATACTGAACTAAGTGTAAATTCTGGCATTTGTCCAGCCACTGTGCACTCACACACTTTCACCAGGTCGAAGGTTTCTCCGGTGTCTAAAGCATTCTCTGTTGCCCATGCTGCGTAGAGTGTAACATGGTGTCAGCTTCCAAACCTGTAGTAGTAACCGTACGAGTAGAAAGTGTGGGATCAGTATCGGCAGTAAAGGGGGAGCAGGAGGAGCAGTGGTTCATGGTGTTGCCAGTAACAGCAATAGAAACTGTAAGAAGGGTCATGTCACAATTTGCTTTGCCCTTCTAGAACCGCGTGAATCATGAAAAATCCCAGTTTAGACCAGGTACAGAGAGGATGATAAATAGTAATTGCCTAGTGACAAGTGATTGATGGGATTTAAACTCCTTATGCCTTTTTTTTTTTCATACTAAGTTATGTTTAATAATTGTTTGTATTTCTTTTTCCTTATACGCCTTCTGAATTTTTCATGGCCTTTTTGAAACGTGGTACAGCAGGTTTTCTATGAAATTACATTGATTGTCAATTTTGTTGGTGGTCGAGTATTTTAATATCATTTAAAAAAACAAACATTTGAAAGGTCAAAGAAACATTGACTAATCTTAGAGCCTTTGAAAAACATTTCCATAAATAAATAAATAGCCTTAAGTGCCAAGTGCATGTAAATGGATGTGTCCGGCAGTCTTGGTTTCTTACTGTAAGAGCCACTGAAAAGTTTGTCATATAATATACACGAGTATACATAAAAATAAATAAATAAATAAATGTATGTTCATTTTAGAGTAATCGACTGTGATGAAATGGTGACCTGTGCACAGTGTTCCTGGCTTTGGCCCTTGTTAGGATAAGCAGCTCAGGTAATTAATGGATAGAGGTTTAATTAAGTAATTGATTTTGTGCCTACGATTAATTGTGCTCATGTCATTAGGCACCAGGAGGTTACATTTCTGCCATGTCACCCACCTTTACAGCAGCAGTAGCAATCAGCGTGTCGGGGGGGCAGGTGTAGAAAGTGGCTCCTGGTGAAGGCAGAAGCCGCTGGGCGACGGCCTAAACCCTCTTATCAGGACTAAGGAGCTCTCCCTGGCTGAGCTGCTGATGTTGACGGGTTGTTTTTAATGGGTTGGGAGGATGAGAGGAGGAGAACTAATGGCCTCTGGACCTGCATCTCTCTTGGCTCCTTTGGACCAGCGCCGGAAACGTTAGTCTGGAACGGCTATGATGGTTGTGAGGAAGGAAGGGGTTACGTGTGTTGCTTTGTACACCCACGCTCTGATTCCGCCGCACTCTGGGGATGCACATGAGCCACAGATGTGGATGCGAGGCTTATAGAACAGGGTATCTTTCCCTAGTGAGTTCATTTGCAGGGCGGCCTGCGCTGGATCCCGTGTATGAGTCATGCCACCGTTTGTCAGAGGAAAAGAGGAAGTTCGAGGCAGGAGAAGAGGAGAGTCCTTCTGCAAGTTGGGTAGAGAGAAGAGGAAAAAGTGCAGACTGCATATTAAGTATTGATCCGTTCTGCTGTGACTCACTGCGGCTGTTTCAGATTTAACAGTGTACAGAGGTGCATTTGTGTCCTCCTTTGTTTTGGTCAGACAGACAGACAGATCTAACTGAAATAAAGTCTCATACGTGAAGGTTGCATGCATTTGTCGACTTCAGCAGAATCCCATAGATTATTTTGAAGTTGCTTTTTCAATATTGGACATATTCTTTGGCTGGTACAAATTTCTATGTGTTGCATTTGTATTTTAGATTTTCAATTTCATTTTATACTAATTTATAGTACTCATTTATAGTCATTTTATAGTAAATTTAAACAGCACTTTACTGACTGATAACTTGGTTTTCAGTTGTCTCAGTTAAACAGAAACACCGTCATAGTATAAATATAGATTTGACATTTTATTTTATAGAGATCTCGTTTGGTGTTCAGGTTGACGAGCTGTATCAGGCTTCTCCATGCCATAAAAGTATAAGGTTGTGTGTTTGATTCCTGATAACAACAAAACTTTGTGTCAATATCAGTCAGTATTGGTTAATAAGTTGGCTGGGCCCTAATTAATAGTAATGTCAGTGAGATTTGACAGTAGACAACTTATTGTCAGTTGTGAACTGTGATTTGTGAGATATGATCGTTCAGTAACTGTTGGAGTTTAATTTGTGGTGATTTAAATATTTTAACAGTTCACATATTGTTCAGACCCCGTTTGACTGTATAATCTAAACTGAACCCCTTTGCTACACAGAGCTCTGACGGTTCGCAGAGATTCTCTCCAGACTCGCTCCATTAGTCACTGTGCTGCCAGACTGCAGTAAATGTCACTGGACTGCATTATTGAATGAGGCTGGTCTTGGTGGCGACTGGATTTCGTCAGGCCCCTGACAGTGTCTTTTTCTCCTCTGTGATTGGTGCAGACGGCCCACCTGGCGTTGATAGATGCTCTGATGGAGTTGGGTGCCATGGAGACGGTGAGCACGGTGCGAGCGAGCGGAGGAGCGGAGCAGTTCGGAGGAGAGGCGAACTGGGGAAGTGCCCTGTTGCACTGGGTCAACATGGTGAGTGTGCAGATGTTCACAGTACACATCACACACAATACAGACTTACAACATGCAACTTCAGTGCAAAATTTCAGTCCTTTATTCATTAGTGCAAAATTTCAGTCCTTTCTTCCGACCCAAAAACGAGGTTCAAGGCTACTTTATTCTCACCAGCAGATGTGAACACGAACATAATGTGATGAGATGTTTCTCCACAGTACTATTTGGTACTATTTTGACTTAAAACAGATTATTAGGGCCCAAGCATACTTTCAAAACTATCTTAAAACAGTATCTCAGGCATCAGGCAGTATATTTGTTTCCATTTTATTTATTTTTTTAATTACGTTCTCTGAAGAATCTAACAGTAAATGTATGCTTTGGTTTTTTAAAAAGTATGTATGGTTCCTTTCAAAACCTATGGAAACAATTTACATGGTGCGTTTCTCTAGAATGAAGTCACATCAAACCACTCTGAACAACTCTTAATCATGTTGAGTTCTATAGTTTAATTCTGCATATATTTAGAAGAATCAGTATAATTAGTGTAATTCCTTCAATTGGTGGACATAAGCTTCCCTCACTTGTTACCTAATGTGCAAAAATAGTCGTAGCAAACACCAAGTACATCTTGGCTGATTGGCTAAATTTGGGATATGGGAAAAGCTGTCATCTTGTTTTGCCCAAAATAAACATAATTACTATACACAACCTCAATAACTAGTATTACTCAACTCTCAGCCAGGTGTAGAGCCCACACAGCCTTATATAGTAGATGCTCTAATCCTAATACAAACACTTAAACGGCACAGGTAAACTTATCCAGCCCACCCAGACTGATAATCATTCAGAGGGGCCCAGTCCAGCAGACCCAGCTGTGGACCTAACCTTTATCAATATGTAGCTGTATGCAAAAGTTTAAGCACCCTGGTTTAATTATATGTGATGTTTACTTTCTAAGTAAATAATAAGTACACATCCCCAACAGGGAACAAACGTCTGCACAGTTACTGTTCATTTGCTGCATTTAACATATTGGGAGGGCATAAAAGGTGACCTGTGCAAAGCATTTTTCCCCTAATATGTTAAACTTATAAAACCATAAAAATATAAACTCTGCACTATAATTGGCAGGAAAATGCTGTGTTTAGGTTTCTTTAGAGCAGTGGTATCCAGTCGTATCTTTATAGGTCTGCTGTGCCTGCAGGTTTTCATTCTAAATGAGCTGATTTTGCTTGTTTAATCACATGGTCTCGGTCTTCACCAACTGATCATGTTTGCATTTGTTATAATAAAAACCTGCCGCTGGTGGCCTAGTGGTTGGGGCGTCCGCCCTGCAATCAGAAAGGAGTGGGTTCGAATCTCAAGACTGCTAGTGGCACCTCTGAGGTACCCTTGAGCAAAGTACTGTCCCCACACACTGCTCTCCGGGCGCTGTGTTCCTGGCTGCCCGCTGCTTCACTTGTTGAATGGGTTAAATGGGTTAAATGCAGAGGAAGAATTTTGTGCTGTTCACACTGCGTGCTGTGGTGTGTTCATGTATGACAGAATGGTCACTTTACACTCATCATCCCTTTGCTGATAACTCCTGCTGTAAAGGGCATGCTCTTAACAACAAAACATGTATCTTTTGCATACGACTATATCTGAACAACCAGCATTGCCCAACCTCAGATTACCGCACATATGTGTATTTAGCGTGCAGGTGTATACATGATTAGGGCAGGGCAGTATAATCATGCTTATCCTATGTTATTTGTTGCAGCTTATTGCAACATACGTCTTGACGGTTTCGTTTCAACTGCATGACTGAAGCTTATATGCTGTTTGTTTGGTCTTTGATGTAGCATTGCATCATACTGACCAAAGTTCCATAACGATACAACCTTGGAAGTCACACATTAAGGAAAGATCTCAGTAAATATAGTACGTCACTAATATCAAATATACCGTCCCGCTGTTTTTTGTATCATTTTTACGTCTTTTAACTATATTCAGTATTGAAAAAATGCTGTGGAGTGTTTAACCATGTTGGCTGCCTCTATTATTCAGCCTCATCATTGAAAAATTCACTGGTCAGCTCATGCATTACGATATGGTATACAAACTGCTGTTATAAAGGCTGCATCCTGATGGAGAAACTGTTTTCTCCTAATTGTAAACAACATATCGCTCTAGTGAGAGCTTTCCTGTGCTGTACTGGCATCTGTAAGTGTTGTAGTAGTGAATTCTCCCCTCTCTCACTCCATAGTTAAATCAGAAGCTAAAGGAAAGGCCAGAAAATGACCAAACGCAGCCCTGCACTGAGCCACAGCCTGTCCAGCCCTCGGTAGGAGACACACACACACACACACACACACACACACTAAAAAATTGTCTTTCTGTACTGTGCTGTCTTTTCCCTCAAAACGTCCACTGCAATGTACTTACTATCTCTCCTCTTTACTCCTTCCTTCACTCCTGTTTCCCTTCATACCCCCCCTCGTCACTAACAGTGTCCCACCCGCTGGTACTGGAAACTTGTTCCTGTAAGTCTTTCTCTCTCACTTTGTCTTCCATTCCATCTATCTTTTCCTCCATTTTCTTCTAGTAGCTGTCCTCTTTTGCCCTCTGCTGGCATGAAGATTGTAACATTAGCAAGCTCTTTCTCTCTCTCTCTCTCTCTCTCTCTCTCTCTCTCTCTCTCTCTCTCTCCCACACACTCCCACACACACAAAAACACACACACAGACACACTCTCTCTCTCTCTCTCTCTCTCTCTCTCTCTCTCATTCTAGCCAGACACACTGTTTCATGTGCTGATGTCATTCAGCATTAAAGCGGCCGAGCGGTGAGGTTAGGCAGAGGGTTTAATCTAAGACTGTTTCAAGCCCTTCTCCTGCATTGTGTAGCTCTTGACAAGGCATGACTTAGATTCAGTTAAATTCACGTTCTTTGCCATGTGTACATATAAATGTGTTTCCTGTAGGGCTAGTTGGTAGAAAAATCAAAGTCACTCCCCTTTCCCCTGATACAATTAATCAGCCAGAACCTATTTGCTTCTTTAGTTTAGCACTGGAGCTACAAGGCTAATGATGCTAACGAACATTAGAAGTCAACAGTCACCCAAATCCTTACTGTATATACGTCCCCAGAAGCTAAACCCTCTCGAATTTTCTTTCACATAGACTTGTCACTAATCGCACACACGTGGTCACACTGTGTCCTAAACCCCACCGACATCGCTGGGTAGCTGCATACTACTGATGAGCGTATTGGACTAAAGGTGTGATGCTTTGTACGCTTTGTACACTCACATTAAGTCACACTGTATCCTAAACCACATCAACAGGTCTGCACCACCTAAATGAGGAGCTGGGTGCAGGTTTTGATATATTTCATGTATTTTAAGTGCTATATGGGCAGATTAGGTAGCAGCAGTCCAGATTAGTGATGGCATGGAAGTCCGCTGGTTAAGAAATAGCTCACACTGTGGTAGTATCCTACTGGTTAGTAGGTCAACTATTGACACACTTAGTGGATGTTTGTTGGCTGCAAGGCTTGGGGAAGGTGGTGTACCATGGCTATGGAACAGCATGAATGAAATGTTTATATTGGCTTGATGTGGGCGTGTGAGGGAGATTAGAGTAATGTTAGATAAGCCAGGCTCCAGTGGCGTATCAGGTGTTGGTGGCTCACACAGCTGCCTCTGTTTGGTGCTCTAACCTGTCAGACTTTCTGAAACTTCTCTCCTGAGTCTGTGCTGCTGTCCCACTTTCCTGTAACAATGTCTTTGCTGTTCCCCATTTCATCAGCTTGCTTCATTTTCACTCTGTCTGCTTGGTTGCCTCTCTCTCTCTCTCTCTCTCTCTCTCTCTCTCTCTCTCTCTCTCTCTCTCTCTCTCTCTCTCTCTCTCTCCCTCT
>JBBPCX010068790.1:0-11894 GCA_037974365.1 Hydrocynus forskahlii
GCATAAAGAGGATGATGTGGACAAAATACTCATTTGCCTAATAATTCTGCACTCCCTGTATATATATATATATATATGTGTGTGTGTGTGTGTGTGTGTGTGTGTGTGTGTGTGTGTATTAAGAACTTATCCCGAACAGGATGCATTAAAATCTGTTTCACAAAATTGACAGAGTAAAGATTTTATGAAATATTTTGTAATGTTAGCAGAAAGGTCACGGGTTTTACAGTTGAAAGGTGACACTGAAATTTTTGATACATTACTTACATTATAAATATGCATAATCAGCCATCAGGGTACAGGTGTTACAGTCTCCCTGGAGCAACTTGAGGTTAAGGGTCTTGCTCAGGGACCCAGAGGTGGTGTGCTGAAGGTAGAGGCAAGTATCCTACCCACTACGCCACCACCCATCAACACCTTTGGGCTGAACTGGAACGGAGATTGTGATCCAGACCTTCTCGTCCAACATCAGTACCAGCCTCATGAATGCTCTACAGAATGAATGGACACAAATTCCTACAGAAACTCCAAAATCTTGTGGAAAGCCTTCCAAGAAGAGTGTAAGCTGTTATAGTGGCTCCAACTCCAAAATAAAGTCTATGGGTTTGAATGCAGTGTCATTAAAGTCCCTGTTGTTGTAATGGTCAGGCGTCCCAATACTTTTGTCTCTCTAGTGTACGTGAAGTAAGGACGAGCCTACACGACTGTAGTTCATTTTGGCTATAGAATCGCAGGCAGGACTACAACTCCCAGCGTTTGAAGGGCACCGGTTTTGGCGCGTTTTTACGTTAGGCGGCGGCCATTTTGTTTTCAAACACTCCGGACTTTTCATTCAAAAAAACTTTCCGCGGGTCTCCGGGTGCTTACGGGGAAAAACTCAATTTTACGGCCCGTTTTAAAACGCGTTTAGCTCAACTTAGGACGACGATACTGGGGGGGGGGAGTGGGGCCGGTGAGGAACACAGTGGTGCTAGTTTGAAGTTGTTTTTTTCCTCTAAAGTTACCCGAAGACCCTGATTATGGCCACCGCCTCGCCCCTGTCGCCCGCCCGGATCTCCCGCCTGCAGGAGAAAGAGGAGCTGCGGCACCTCAATGACCGCCTCGCCGTCTACATCGACCGCGTCCGGTCCCTGGAGCTGGAGAATGACCGCCTCATGGTCAAAGTCTCCGAGAAGGAAGAGGTCACGACCAGAGAGGTACTTCTTGAACGCTAGGAATTAGCCTGCGAAGCTAACAGGGAGCTAACAGCCCCGTTCCCTCCAATGGAGTTCTATTAGCACGGCTGCTAATCACTCAGTCAGGCGTCCAGGGATTAGTTACTCACTCAGTTCATTATATTTCACTAACCTGGCAGCCGATTACTGCATCTAACATTTCTAAGGCTTTTTAGAGTTATCTCTTTTAATTTTTGAGTTTGTTCTTTAGTCAGACAGTGTTAATGTGGAAGGGGGGGCTTCTTGTTGAATCTAAACTGGTTATTTGATTATTTTGTTAACGTTAAACCGTCTTATATGCAGTAACAAATACAGTATACCTTCCGTTGGATTTTTAGTTATTTTCTCTTTATTTTTGAGTTAGTTATGCGGTCAGTCAGTGTTAATGTGGGAGAGGAGGCAGTAATTGAGCCCACATGTCGGTCTGTTGCCTCAAATGTTGCTAACTGGTAATTTCATTATTGTTGTTAAACTGCATTGCGTGCAGTTAGTGATTACTAAGTTATATGGCCAGAGATTAGTCGGTCACTCGGTTAATTTCACTAACCTGACAGCTAATTACTGTATCTAACCTTGATTTGGATTTTAGAGTTATTCAGACTATTTTTGAGGGTTCTTCAGTCAGACAGTGTTAATGTGGGAGAGCAGGCAGTAATTGAGATCACATGTCTTTTTATTGACTCTAAACTGCTGATTTGATTATCTGTTGTGTTAAATTGCTTTATATGCAGTACAAATACAGTATCTAACCTTTCTATATATTTTTAGTTTTTATGCGTTATACTGTTTTTATTAATGAAGGTTTCTATTATAAAATGCATGATTATAAGCATTGATGTTAACTTCTATATTTCAGTGTTAAATAACAACAAAAGTTTAGGTTTTATTAATGAGGTCAGGGTCAGATAAGAGGAGAAAAAGGGAAGTGTTTATTTATTATAGTGTTTATTTTATGTTTTGGTGTGAAAGTGCTCCTGGTCCTTCCAGTTGCTCTTCGCCCTCATAAACAAATGGGAGTGGTCGGCGCTCTTTTCATATTTGAATCTGATTTTACCTCTCTTTCATTTGACTTTGTGTACTAATACATTCTAAAGACACAGATCCTGCTTCAGTTGCGCAGAAAATGCTTAGAATGTGTAAACTTAGTTGGGACGTGCTATTAAGTCAAAGTTTATTTCATATTCACAAGACCAAAAGCAACAGAATCCATATGTGTGTAAATTGTGGACTCCTAATTGAAAGTGATTTAACAGTTGCTGTTCGTGTTCAAGTTGATACATTGGCATTAAATATAAAGTAGTTGTCTGTTAGATCTGTCTGTCTCTGGTGTTCCTGGAGTGTAAACACACACACACACACACACTCATATTTATGTGTACATATGTGTTTAATTTGCATGCAGCTGCACGCCACTTGTTTCAAACAAAACATGGCCATGGGGGCCAAAGCACACGGGTAGGCCTTTGACTAGGGGTCTGTCACCTTAGAATGTGTGTGTATATAAGTATGTATATATATATGTATGTATATGTATATATATATATATATGTGTGTGTATATGTGTGTATATATATATATATATATATATATATATATATACACACATACACACAAAAAAACATTGATGCATTTACTTATTATATATATATATATTTTTATTTTGTCCCACAAGGTGACTGGAATCAAGGCTCTGTACGAGGCGGAGCTGGCTGATGCCCGGCGAGTCCTTGACGAGACTGCGAAAGAGAGGGCGAAGCTGCAGATTGATCTGGGAAAGGCCAATGCCGAACTCGAGGAGGTGACTAGGAAGTAAGTTATATTTACACGGTATACTAGGGAAAAAGTCCTTACTTTTAGGTTATAGGTCCTTACACACACAGGGGAAGCATAAATATAAGGACTTAGGGTGTGTGTGTGTGTGTGTGTGTTTGATGTTTATGTGCAAAGTATGTTGTCCAAACGTCAAGTGAAGGCTGACACCCACCTCTCCCAGCCTGATCACAGAAGAAATGTCTGCATTTCTTTCCTCTGCTCCTCACAGTTTTACAGTTTATTCTATAAGCTTTTAGTCTCCGTATGGTGGGCTGTGTTTACCTTAAGCTTATCTAATTTAAAGACCAGTCCCATCTGTTTCCATCTGTTGGGATAATACAGGCGACCAGTGCATGTGGGATGAGCTTCAGGAATGTTTCAGGAATTCAGAAATCAATTCTTCTTACTTGCCTGCCTTTTTTGTGGCACATGTTTACTTTGGTTTGGTCTCGTTGCTAGTTAGCACAAGTGAACAGGAAGTCTGAGGCTGTAGGCTCGCGAACGGCGGGTGATGATGTGACCACAAGGGAAATACCACAGAACTACAGTCACGATTTTTTCTCTTTTTAATCTGGTTCTCATTTTACACAGCAGATAGCAATCTCACATTTATGATTAATCTCTTACATGTTTTGTGCAAAACTATGCTACAGTTAAACCTGCTAAGGGTTAAATAGTAAAACTTTAATTGAGAAAAAATATTTGCAGTGTTTTGTAATTTGTGGTGTTGGAATAATCAAATATGTGTCTGGTCAAAGTCAGTGTAAATTTGAACACCATGTTTCAGCAAGCTCAAAAATACTTGATTAAGTCATTAATGTTGGCGTCAGTATCAAAGAAAGCAATAAAATACAATAATACAATAAATCAGACACAGTAGACCACTTCTTTTTCAGGGTGCTCTAATGCTAATGTGTCTTTGATGAATAAAGGTTGTCACTAGAGATGCATGATGGGTTTCAAATTATACCAAAATCAACAGATATTATTATAATCATACCAAAATCAGCCTTGATGTCAGACAGATATTTCAGTTTGACTAGTATTTCAAAACAGTACTTCAGTATTTACAGTATTTATCTTGTAAAAGCAAACCGCTCCGATGACACTGGTCTACTGTTCTCTTTTCTCTTTATTAGTTTTACTTTATTTACTTGAGGTAAAGAAATGTTATTTCTCTGTAATGATGTCCAGGTAGAGTAGTCCCCATTTCTGCAAATTATGACATGACACATATTTGAGATGAGATTCGCCACATCATTTCTCAGAATTCTTTCCTGTGTGAGAAAAGCCACACATGGTTTCCACTGGTATTATGAAGCTCCTAAACTTAATGTATTTTCCAGCTTTAAGAAGAAGGATGGAGACCTGGTTTTGGCTCAAGCCCGTATCAAAGACCTTGAGTCTCAGTATAACCAGAGCGAGGCGGCACTCAACACCGCCCTCAGCGAGAACGCAGCTCTCGCCGCTGATCTGGCCGACCTGAAGACTCAACTTGCCAAGGTTCCCTTCCTCACCTCCCTTCAGTGTCTTCGTACCACAGATTCACTTCATTAGCGGCGTTTGTATTAGAGTGCACTGAGTTGTTGGTCTGTTTCAGGCTGAAGATGCTCATGCTGTGGCCAAGAAGCAGCTGGAAGCTGAAACTCTGATGCGAGTGGATCTAGAAAACCGCTGCCAGAGTCTGAGTGAGGACCTGCAGTTCAGGAAGAGCATGTTCGAGGAGGTGCTTGTTCTTTCAGAAGCAGAAGTGTAAAACTTTATTGATCCCGCTTGTTACGACTCCACAGACACAGAGAGAAGAACATTATAAAATATAAAATATAAATGAATCCAGTGAAATTGCAGAAACAATCAGAATGAAGCACACTAAACTATAAACACTAATACTGGGTATAAATACTACAGATCAATAACTTACAGTTCAGTGGATTACTGTAACACTAATTGTAGTGAGGAGTCTGTTACTGTAATAGTGAGCAGTAAAGGTGATCAGTAGTAGATCAGTAATATTGGTCAGTATATTAATCAGTAATATTGATCAGTGGTAGATCAGTAATATTGATCAGTAGTATATCGGTAATGTTGATCAAAATGCTCTGTGACTTTCTCTCTCGATAAAGTTGATGTTCTTGTTTAAAAAGATTCCAGATTATAGTCTGTAACTAACTGACGTTTCCTCGTCTGTGGATGTTGAAGGAGGTGCGTGAGACCAGGAGGCGACATGAGAAGCGGATGGTGGAGGTGGACTCTGGGGCCAAGCAGGATTATGAGTTCAAACTGGCTCAGGCCCTGCAGGACCTCCGCAAGCAGCATGAGGAGCAGGTCAGCTTGTACAAGGAGGAGCTGGAGCAAACCTTCCAGGCCAAGGTAATGCGTTTTTATTTAAAATACATACACCATTAAAACAGATAAATAGTGAGTACAAATATTGACACTGTATGGAAAAATACATATTAGTCAAAAAGGCAGTCAGAGGTTGTCTGAGTCACTTCAAGCTGTTCATAAGTGCAGAAGGAAACAGCTGCCAGATGCATGTGGGCAAATAAAGTTCCTCTTTTTTTTCCTTCTCCTGTGTGTTTAGCTGGATAATGCCAAGGTGTCGTCGGATCTCAATGACAAGGCAGTGAGTTCCGCCCGGGAGGAGCTGCAGGAGTCTCGCGTCAGGATTGAGAGTCTGAGCTTCCAGCTCTCTGCACTCCAGAAGCAGGTTTGAATGCAGTAACGTAACTGTCCTCACTTGGTGTGTGTGAATATTACAGGGGTTCCTTGAGTTACGCCACAGAGCCGTTCCTTCGACAGAGATGTAACCTGAATTTTGGTGTTGGTCGAAACACACCTGAGCCTCAGTCACTTACCGACACTAGCACAGTAAAATCATAAAAACACAACTAAGCCCCAGGAAAAGGAAAACTCCCTCACTCATACGCCACGCTACTGCATATTCTTCCACCGCCACAACCAAACTTGTTCACCCCTGTAGTCCGTAAGTACGAGGCTAAAGGTGTAAGTGGAGCGGGAGTGAGATTCAATAATTTTTTGGAGTGTTGGAATCAATTATAACACCTCCATGAATATGAGCTTTATTACTGTTCTGTGTTTTGTGATGCATTGAATAATCTGGAATCACAACTGAATTGTTGTGAAGGTTTCTGTCCCTTTTAACTAGTAGCCAATCAAAATACGAACTTTGTTTTTTAAAAGACGGCAAAACACTTCTCCTCTTGTGTTGAAATGTGAGTGTGATCAGGACAGGCTATCGGGTTTTTAAAAGTGAAATTTCGGAGAGAAAGATGACATTTGTGTGGAAGAGACACGGTGTGTGGTGTGTGGAGCGAAGAGGCGCGCTGTGTAACATGAACTGTGTTCCCCTGCAGGCGGCGGCGGCGGAGGAACGCGTGCGGGAGCTGGAAGACTTGCTGAACAGTGAGCGTGATAAACATCGCAGGCTGATTGATGGCAAGGAGCGCGAGATGGCTGAGATGAGGGATCGCATGCAGATGCAGCTGAATGAGTACCAGGAACTGCTGGATGTCAAGCTGGCCCTGGACATGGAGATCAATGCCTACAGGAAGCTGCTGGAGGGAGAGGAGGACAGGTGAGTGTAGGGACCCCCAAAATCACCACAACTGTGCAGTCAAAAATTGCTCCCGATTCGGTCACCTGGAACCAGTCTTCTTTCTCTCTTCTGATCATTGTTGAAAAAAAATCTGAGTTTAGTTGTTGTGAATAAATGAGTAGAGGCAGTTTTCTATCTTAGGACTTTAGTTCCAGCCCATTTGTGGGACCTCTAAAGTTTAAAGCAGTATTTATTGATCCCGCTCCTGAAGATCTTGCTTCCTGCAGGATACAGCTTCATCCAAGACCTGAAACACCTGATCCAGTTAGTTTGTCTGATTCAAGAAACTCCAGTGACTAGTTTGGGTTGAAGCTTGTTCTTGCCTTCCTGCTGAATTCAGTTGCAGCCTTGTTCCCAGAGATCTACTGTCTTCATAAGTTCAGTGTCAACCCATTTACTTTTGTACCAAAAAATGTATCCGTTCAGAAAAATCCAAAAGACATTTGAGCCAGATCTGTAGAATTGGCATAGGACCTAACTTTTATCTCATCTGACGTTCATAATATTCTGTAGGTCTTTACTGGTTGTGTTACTAGATCTGGAACTAAACTGCAGCAGCGGGTTGGACTCTGTTCTAATAGCAGATTATATGTCTTAGCCGTTACCTGGGGTGGTGTTTGTAAATGGGTTTGGCCTCTACGCTGTTGGTGTGTTGGTCCAGGTGTTAAGCCAGAGCCAGAGGCGATCTGAAGACCTGCTCAGAGCTGCCTGTCTTGCATTGCTCCAGGTGGGCCGACCTGTAAAGAATGTCAAGAATGTTCTTTTATGTTTGAGTGGGCAGTGCTGTGCTCCATTCCAGACTGAGTTAAGTGGATTCTCCTACAGGTATCCACTCAAGTAAACATGCATAAGGGGTCAACATGACAGTTTTTCGTCTTTAAGATTCAGGCTTGTTTATTGAATTTTCCACTCGTGCACTAAAGGATAGCGTGTCAGAACCATCGGAATACCATCAGAGTTTTTGGAAGGTTGTAGGGAATGAGACTTGGGATAACAGAACAATATAAATGTGAATATATTTATTTAAAAATCTTAACTATCTTAAAATACTGTAGTCAGGGGTGGTGGTGGTGGTCTAGTGGGTAGGATACTTGACTATGGACCAAGAGGACATGGGTTCGAATCCTACCTTCAGCAAACCACAACTGGGTTCCTGAGCAAGACCCTTAACCCCAAGTTGCTCCAGGGAAATCCTTTAAACCTAATCACTCAAAGTGAGCAGGAAAGCATGTCTCACTCAAATATGCAGATTAGGTCACATTTAAATTAATAAAAAAATTCTTATAGTGTGTATTCAAATGTGCAGTTTTCAGTTTTGATTCACATGGTTCTGGTGCTGTTTAATAGTCATTATATCCTTACAAATTACTAGTAGTCTATCGCCATGGACTGTTATTTATCTACAGGCTGAGACTCCTGTTTTATTGCTCAACAGATGAAGTGTTTTATTTTCTTTCCTCCCAGGCTGAAACTCTCCCCCAGCCCCTCTTCCCGGGTGACCGTCTCCCGGAGCACAGCCAGCAGCAGCAGCTCCTCCCGCACCTCCCGCACCAAAAGGAAGCGCGTGGAAGAGCAACCGCTCACGGCCCCCAGCGTCCGAATCAGCCAGCAGGCTGAGGCTTCGGGCGCCGTCACTATTGAGGAGATCGACCTAGAAGGAAAGTCTGTCACCCTCAAAAACAACTCTGACAAGGTGGGTTACAGTATACAAACAGGCTTAAGGTGCTTGCTGGTGGAGTTAGAAACACAGATACTAGAACTGCCGTAAACACAGGAAAGAATTTGAGGAATTTGTAAAGAATTTGACAACAAAACGACTTGGTGACTATGTGAAATGACACGCAACAAGTGTTTGCTGGAAGATCTGGAAGATCTCTATTGATAAATTTAAACCTAAGGTATTTTTTTGCCTATTTAGGATCAGTCTCTGGGCAGTTGGAGGCTAAAGAGGCAAATTGGAGATGGAGAAGAAATTGCCTACAAGTTCAGCCCTAAATATGTCCTCAAAGCAGGCCAGACTGTGACGGTCAGTGGAGTTTTTTGTTTGTTTTTGTTTTCCTGTTGAGCTGTTTTTCCTGTTTGTCCTGTTTGCATTTACACTGTTGAAGCTGAATCGGAGTTGCTGCTGTGCTCAGGTCTGGGCTGCAGATGCTGGTGTGTCTCACAGTCCACCTTCAGACCTGCTGTGGAAGAGCCAGAGCAGCTGGGGCACAGGAGATGAGACCCTCACCCTGTTGGTCAACTCTGATGGAGAGGTGCGCTTTCAGTCTGTGAAGATTGATCCCAACCCACAGCTGTTTCTGCAGAAACTTAAGTTTGGGTTACATTCAGAGTGAAATGATCTCTCTAGTGCTTGTTTGTGAAAGGACAATTGTCATACTCCGTCTCACCAGGAGGTGGCGAAGCGAGCGGTCACGAAAAACGTGGTAGAAATTGAGAACGGAGACGATGAGGAAGGAGACTTTGGAGATGAAGAGCTGTTCCATCAGCAGGCAAGTTGATGGTCTTTAGTAGCATTTTAAAATGTGATCCTTATTAAACCTGGTAAAGAAGTTCTCCAGTAAAGTTTAGTGTGATAAGGATGATATTTATTAGTATTACTTTAGTGCTTAAGGATGTTCTTAGCTTTGTCAGCTTTGTGTGTCTTTTTTTCTTCCACAGGGAGGTCGAAAACCCCGGCCCAGAGAGTGTGCCTTGATGTGAGGGAGCTTCACTCGGCACAGTGTTTTCCCTCTGACTATTCTCTCATAGAGTCACTACTTTTGTATTCGTCAATCATGAATTCTTAAAATATCTCCCACTCTTCCCTGGCAGAATGTCACCGACCTAGAATTTTTGTAACGGACCTCCTTTTTTTTTTTTTTTTTAAGTCAGGTAACTCGTCTATCAAAATGTTCCTCTCTCTTAACGTTTCTGACAACCAGGACCGAGTGGATGCATCGCCCCGCTTGCGCAGCAGAGAGATAAAACATGACTGGATGCGTTTGTAAGAGAGTTTGTAGTGACGGTGAAGAATCTGCACCTTCCTGCAGATATTTTCGTCACCATGAGGTTGATCAGACAGGAATTAGAAAGGTTGGGACGCTCTGCTTTGGGGTTTGTATCCCTGAATTATTTTATAGTATATGGAACTGACGGCTTCTGCTTAGCTTGTGTGTTGTTTTCGCTTTGCTGGCTGGATAAACAGGGTGGAAAAGAAATGAACACGTTCCAGGAGATTGATCAGCATATTATTATTACTATTATAACCTTTTCATAGTTCTGATCACTGAATGAGTACAATGTGAGCTCTATCGCTGATTCTGATCCATGAAAGTTTGAAACTGGGCATTTTTTTTGGAGTTTTCCGAGTCTAAGGGACTGGACTTTTACTAAGGAATCATGCAACTGAACCTCAAACTGTGCATCTAGCTGCCCTTCTGTTATTCCTCTGTCTGAAACCAAGTGAAATAAGCTTCCATTGTCAGCCTTCAGGTAGATGTTTGATTTGGACTGATGAGGGGAGATCAAAGCAGCCACATCACGAGTCACTTCACTGAACGAAGCTCCTGCAGTCGAGCGCCTCTGTTTCTCGTCTTTACCTCATCCTTGTCATGCTCGTCTTTGCTTAAAGTGACTGTTCAGAATGTTCTGAATTGATAATCATGCAGCTAAATGCATCGCTGATCATTTCAATAGTAATCTGAATCTGTGAAGAGTGTCTGTGTGCCGACCGAAGATGGAGTGGTGCTCGAAATGGAATGTTTGGAAGCGAGATTTATTGATTAGTTTTGATTAGCAAGTGTCTTGTTAACCTCTTAACGTTCAGATTCTTCTGAAGTATCTGCCAGCTTCATTTGGAAGTGAAATTCCAGATTTTGCCACTGCTTACGTTTGGTCTTTACTGCCCAAGGCCACTGGTGACCTTTTTTTTTAATTTTTTTTGGATAAAACTTTTCCACCCTGTTCATCCTCACGCAGTTATTTTGTTCTGTAAAAGCTGATCCTTGCTATTTTTCTTGTAAAGGTTGAAAACATGTTTGGACGATAATGCACGCAGTGAATATTTTTCTAGTTTTAATTCTAAATCAGCTCCGCTGGAGTCTTGAGGGACGCTGGGATTGGTTGAAGGACAGCAAGCACAAAAAAAAACTATTACATCAGAAGTTGCCTTTTGGAAAGGTGCTTTGTTGAATAAAAATAAACTGAATTTATTCCCCCTGGTCCCAGTCAGGGAGTCCCGGTGGCGCTTCATTCGCATTTTAAAGTGCGATGAATTATTAAAAGCGTTTGTAAATTATTTGTATCAGTTGAGTGTCGGACACAGCCCGTTTTTGTAATTCTAATCTCGGCCTGGGAAACAGATTTTATCAGGCTGTCCAATAGGGTGCTTTGCATATTAAAATACTCTCATGGGGATATTGTAATCAGGTTGTTTACATGTTTATTATGTTGAAGGTTCTCTAAAGATGGTAGAAATAGTTACCGATTCCCTGATCATGTCCTGAGCATTGATATTCAAGTGCATTGATTTATTGATTATTGATTTATTACTCAGATTGCACAGATTTGGTCTGTATTCAAATAAGGTGAATTTTTAAACATTTATTGCAGGTTGTTTGAGCAAGTAAAGTCCGCTTTTAGGGTTTTTTGTTGGTTTTTCTTGAACAAACACTTCATCTGTGAATATAAATGTCAGTTTTATTATTAACACTGTTGGCAAAAATGGGTTCTTTTTTCTTCAGGGTTTTATTAGACACGACTGTGACATGTGGAGAGCTTCCTGCCCTCTCTGTAGGATGCCATTTAATACAGTAATAGTCTACTGTACTGAGGGGCTATTCGCAAAAAGTTGCGCAGTTTGAGCCGTTTTTAATGTGAAATGGACGAAAATCTAAATTGGCCGAGTAGGAAAAGCATCTTGATGTTCATGTGAGGACTGGAAGGGCTTCAACACAGGGAGGGGCACGCCAAACTTCTCATTACTTTTTAACTTTTAATTTTTACTTTTATTTGTGATTTAAAATTTTTTTGTATGCATAATACAATAAATGTTTTACATATTAGGTGGCTGGATGAATTTCTTTCTCCTTCCTGAATAACTAAATGTGTTGGAATTACAGGTGAATAAACTAAAGAGACTCGACGGTACACTCGAACATCTCTAACTGCTTTTAGTGAAAAACACCATCAGGCAGGGGCGTAGCTAGCAATTTTGGGCCCCCTGAAAGAAAATCTTTTTGGGCCCCATGCTTCCCAACAAAATAACA
>JBBPCX010068791.1:0-11893 GCA_037974365.1 Hydrocynus forskahlii
TATATATACACATTACTGACCCCAACACAGTTTACATGTTCTTTATTTGTCTCTTTAACCAAATAAAATGAACCACATACAAACTCTGAATCTTATGTCTTTTATTCATAAAAAATATTCTCAATCAAAATTATTTTTATCCTGAGAAAAAAAAACACCTTTGAGTATAAGCAATATTACTTCCCCAGAAATGAGATACTAGAGGTCCTGGCATTGATTTGCATGTTTTGTAGCGAGGTGAAATGGTTTCTGGTACCAAGTGAAAGAACGTAGAACAGGAAACACTGATTGCTGAGACTGCCAATACACAACCACTGAGCTGTATCTCATTAAATATTTTTTTTACTTGTAATGCCTATGTAAGAAAAATAATTCATAACAATGATTTGCGTCCATTGGTCATATGTGTTCATACCATGAAGTCATACTTTATAAGTTCTCTTCACAAAAAATAAAGTGTAATGCAATCACATAAGCCTGTAAACCTCTTATCTTGAATTGATGTAAGTGAATGAATGTAATGTAGTGTAATGTAATGGACATGTCACCATGTCACGTGGCTGAAAACAGTAGCAGTGGTTATTCTGAAGCCTTAATCTTGACTATGCTTTTTCCTATTTTTACAAATAACAGTATGTCATATTGAGTGGGAAAAGCAGACGCCAAGTCTGTCTACACTGAAAGTTAAGGCAAAACTGAGTACATTTGATTGTTCACAGCAGACTTGATATGAGTTTGGTTCTTTTGGAAATAACTCAGTTCAATTGGTACAATTTTAAAAAATGGTTAGACAAATGTGACTGCAAGGGAAAATATCTAGAGAGGTTTTTTTTAGCTAAAATGCCCAAATGCCTCACTGAGTATCATGATAAATTTAATTCTAACACTCCAGAATTGATGCAGGTGAATCATCACCTTCAGATTGATGGCCTGATGCATGTCAATAATCTAAAGCACAACTACTGTGTTACTCAGTCGGGGAAGTTGGAAAGCTCATCTTTTCCAATGTTCCCTCCACTCAGGATGACCACGACGTTTCTGTCAGTGATATCCGGTATTTTGTCATTAACAACGGCAGCAAAAGCTGCGGATCCTGAAGCTTCTACAACCAGACCAGCTCTGTAAAGAGTGGACACAGCAGACTTGATTTCCTCATCAGTCACCAGCACTATCTTCTCCACGTACTTCTGACACATCGCATATGGCAGCGCACCTGAGAGACGACGTACAGAAAACAGACAACAATTTAGCAAAGTACTGACAACAACAAAACAACATAATGCTTTTTTAACACTGATTAAAGCAATTTGGTCAAAAGTCCCCCTAAATGTGGTCAGCCAAGACATGCTGGTGTCTGAAGTTTGCTTTAGTTTTGCACTGGAGATACGAAACCAACGTAAAGTAACAGAAGCCTATAACAGCATTGTGGAAGCTGCATGCCTAAATAATAATAATAATAATAAAAGCTTACAATTTTTGAAGGTGAATGTAGTGTTAGGAGTCTTGCCCAAGGACTCTTACTGTAGTAGTGTGGTGAGCTGCCCAAGTTAGGAATCGAACTCCAGAAAAACTCGATGTTATCCTCTATACCAGGGGTGTCAAACTCTGGTCCTGGAGGGTTGGTGGCCAGCACAGTTTGATGGTTCTCCTCCACAAACACATTCTGCTGTATACTAACCAACCATCACATCATCCCACTATGAGAATGGACTTCATAAACTTCCTGAAGACTTAGATGTTCAGAGAGCATCTCTTCTCCTTCCACTACTCCTACATAAAGATTTTAGCTCTTAGATCTCTCCTCTGGTAGTAGTAGTGTAATGTAATGTAATGGAGATGTCACACATGTCACATAGCTGAAAACAGTAGCAGTGGTTACTCTGAAGCCTTAATCTTGACTATGCCTCTTCTCCTTTTTACAAATAACAGAATGTCATATAGGGTGGGAGAAGCATCACTTTAAATCAAGCAGTCATTTCATTTGTGTTCATTTTCATTTTCATTTCAGTAATTTCATAATTCATTCTAGGCTGTGTAAAAATGTGGAAATTTTCACCTGCAAAAGGCGGTGCAAGACCAGAAGCAATACTCTTGCTTTCCATGCCAACAGGCTTCTTCTCAATGAAGCTTTTGTACATGGTGCACGCTGTTAAATGAGAAGAATGTTCAAGCGTTTAACCATCAGGTAGCAAATGAGCAACTACTAACTTAATGAAGAGCAAATTAGGCTAGTACACTAATATATGCATCCAATCCAATCTAATCTAATTTTACTCGATCCAATTTGTTCTTCATTGCATTTGGTTAACACTTGACTTGCTTATATTTCATTGGATGTTCACCTCCTTCTGGCTCCACTCCATAGATTCTTGTCCCTTCACATCCAGATAGTTTAACTGCAGCTGCCACTCCAGCGAGCAAACCCCCTCCACCGCAGCAGACCACCACCACATCTGGATTAGGAACCACCTCCAAGATCTCGAAACCAATACTACAGCATCATACAGATAGACTTGAAATAACAGTACAAATATTTCTGGTAGAATAAAGGTAGAATAAAGCAGCAGATAAATAGATAAAAATCCTTGTAAATTCTAAATTATGTAACCGTACATACTATGGTTAATCGTATTTATATGAATCACTTAAGCCTAGTGAATAAGGTTTCGCCTGTTGATATTGATATTCTTACAACTATTTGTTTTACTTGAAATTAATATTACAAAAATACATACCCAAATCAGTTACTTACTTAAACATCAATACATCTGCAGTTTTTTAAAACCAAACGTTTACTTTTGGATAACGTTAGAATTTATTTTGAAGATGCACTCCATAGAAAAGATTTTACAGATTACTAATATTGAATTGTTTACTCAAGAAAACACTACGCATTGCTATCATAAAACATTTTTGAACAAAATATAGATATAAGCAATATGTAAGAAAATCTATCTGTAAATCCTTCCGAAAATGGATTGGAATGAACATGTGCAATTTCAGGAATACAGGTTCTGAAAGTAGACAAAGGTGATTTTGAGAAAACAGCAGAGATCTGAGAACATGCTCCATTGATGTGAATATTGGCATATAACAAAAGAAACAGACTTGAATATTCTGATTTGAATATTCTGTTGGATTACTGAAATTATCACTGAAACAGAATTGTAAGTGACATTTGACACAACATGACTGTACCAAGAGCGAAACCCTAATTAAAAGTGGTAAACATTAAAATAAAGTTAGATGTGAGTGGACATGAGCTGAAAAACATAAATATCCATCTGGATGGTGGGAGCAGAAAGGTAATTTCTACATGAAGTGTTTTTTTTTTGTTGCACCCTTTTGTCTCTATTTACTGCTACTACTACCACTTATTTAAATAGTATAAGCTATTCTTATGTATAAAATAATAAATACCATTAACATAACAAGAGAATCCAAACTTTCTACCATTAGTCTTATGTTTCTCACAAACCTGATTTAAAGTCATCAGTCAGATTTAATCAGGAATATCTGACTCCTGAGTTAGATTTTGTGAATCCTGGTGAGGACTTGTTCTGATGATACCTAGCATGTCCTGCTATGAGCACTGGATCATTGTAGGAATGCAGGAAAGTCATGTTCTCCTCTTGAACACATCGACTGACTACATCCATAAGGCGTGGTGTTGGCACCCGTTCCACCTCAATACCAAAACTCTGTTGATACATTACAAATTCATTTTTTTTGTGTGAATGGCATTGAAAGTATTACATAATACACTGATTCCTGGAGCAATGACAGGGTCATACCTGTATAAGTAGAGATCTGGAGATGGGGGCTGTTTCAGGCATCACTACTTTGCCAGTTGTTCCATAGTGTTTAGAGGCGTAAGCAAAGGACTTCCCATAATTTCCAGCAGACATTGTGACAAAAGTGCCTTTTGAGTTTTGAGCAAACTGATTTGCAACACCCCTGATTTTAAATGACCCTGTTGGTAAAAATAAATAAATAAATAAATAAACCAAAAATTGACAGAAAAGCACCATTACATTGTTATGCATAAGTACATGGCCCAAATTCAGTCTGAGTTGAGAAACTTAGCTTCAACTATACTATTCAGCACTGGAATAAAATATAACTATGGAATGGAGCTTTAGAACAGAAAAGCACATGGAAATGGAACTTAAGCACAGAACAGATTTTAGGAATGGAATTTGGAACAGAATAGAATTTTGTAAAAAAAAAAAAACTTTACAATAAAACAGAACTGAATTTGGGAATGGAACTTTAGTACAGAAAAGAATATGGGAATGTAATTTTAGAAAAGAAAAGCACTTGGGAGAGAAACTTTAGTACAGAAAAGCACTTGGAAATGGAATTTAAAACAGAACAGAATTTTGGAATGGAACTTCAGTACAGAGTACCACTTGGGAATGGAACTTTAGAATAGAAAAGAACTTTGGAACAGAACAGAATTGTGTAAGACGAATTTTATATCCATATCTATATCTATATCTTTTTTGTTGTGAATATGTGCTCTAAAAAAACAAACAAACCAGTCCTCTGCATGTTCTCCAGCTTTAGATGAATGCTGCAGGGCACATGGCACGGCAAAGTAGTCTGACACCAGGGAATCATGGGGGTTTGAATCACTCTTAAAGGGCTGGACATTACTTTCTCCCGAGCCTCTTTAAGCACCTGAAGAGTGATGCTGTCTACTGTCAGCTCCTCCATTCTGCTGAGAGATGAAGATAAGTCCAGTTAGAGATCACTTGTGCTCTTGTGCTGTTTAAAACATCCACCGAAGGTTACGTCCAAAATTTACCGTTCACCAGAGTGCACTTTTCTATGGAAATTATTTTTGCACTCTGGATATTTCAGTATTCGGTTACACAGATCACACGCCGTTATACAACATCCTGACAATCGTTCATGGGTCCTTCGCATTTGTACTGGAGTCAAACTGCAGACTTAACTGCTTCATTGAAGAACTGCTTTATTCATGTCAGCCATGCATCAACACAATAGATCAGCATATAGAAAATAATTCGTACTTCACACACTTAATGAATGCAACGCACACATATCAGTATGAATCATTTCACTTAAGTCTAGAGTTCAAATAATTAAAAAATTAATATTTCACTGCATGCACAACAAATCAGAGTGTAATGTAGATCAGAATATTAAATATAGATAAGTTAAACTTTGACCTGAACCAAAGTCGCTTACTCTTCTCGGTATTGCTGGGCGTAGTGAGAGACGGAACTGTTGGAGATTTGTTTCCTGTAGGACAGTATTTCGGGCCGGGTCGCAAACATGGAGATACCCTGCAGGCGAGCTTCACAGCTGTGGCAATGTTAAGAGTTGTATTTCCAGAAATTCAGAGTGAAAATCATGGGTGTGGTGAGACATGTTGTGTGTGCCCTGTCCGGGGGGGTGGACAGTTCTGTCGCTGCTCTTTTACTCAAGAGAAGAGGTAAGAGATGTGTGCAGTACCTCAGTATTTCCAGCTTTCAGGTCAGAATACACTATATGGACAAAAGTGTTAGGACAACCCCCTTTTCAGGGTTTGGGCCCCTTACTTCCAATGAGGATCAGTCTTAATTCTTCAACATACCAAGACATTTTGGACAACGCCATGCTTTCAACTTTGTGGACTTAGTTTGGGGAAGAACCTTTTGTATTGTAGCATGACTGTGTCCCAGTGCACAAAGCAAAGTCCTTAAAGAAATGATTGGATGAGTTCAGTGTGGAAGAACTTGACTGGCCCACACAGAGTCCTGACTTCAACCCCATCCAACACCTTTGGGATGAACTGGAACGGAGATTGCGAGCCAGGCCTTCTCGTTCAGCATCAGTGTCTGACCTCATAAATGCTCTACAACATGAATGAGCACACATTCCCACAGCAACACTTCAAAATCTTGTGGAAAGAGATCCATGAAGAGTGGAAGCCGTTATAGCTGGGGGACCAACTCCATATTAAAGTCTATGTATTTGAATGCAGTGTCATTAAAGTCCTTGTTGGTGTAATGGTCAGGCGTCCCAATCCTTTTGTGCATATTGTGTGCTTCAGATGGGCATTCATGAAGCTGTAGAGCTTGAAATCAATACAACAGCACCACACAAAGAGACTTGAAACAACAGTAAAATTACTTCGTCACTAGTGCATTAGTAAATGTTCTAACTTTATTCTTGTATGGTTATCTTGTGCCCAGTCACTTGTTAAAATATTTGATTTTTTAATCAAGAAAACACTATGCATTGTTATTATTTTTGTACAAAATTAATCAGAAAAACATTTTTTGTACAAAATGTAGCAGAAAGAAATATGTAGGGGGTGTCTCTGTAAATCCTCCAGAAAATGGATTGGAATAAATGTGTGAATACAGGTATACCCATGATGAGTCTGTTGAGCTGCACTGTACATTTTAAACAAAGTTCCAGTGTTCCTCAGGAGACATTTTTGCTTTTTTCCTCTATGAAGTGACTATAATTGGCTCTTTAAAGTCATTCTGAAATCGAATTAAGCGTTTTTCCCTACTTTGTCCAGGTGAGGGCGATTTCCAAATCACAAAGTTCAACTATTAAACCATGCCAACACTTCAATTCTATTAAGAGAGAACGCTGAATTCAGAACAGGCCTGTAATTCATGTAATTCTTTTCTGTCTTGTTTGGGGTCTGATGTACTGATATGATTTGGAGGGGCATTTTATTCCTGTGTTTTGAGCAAGTGTTTTGCAAACATATATCTCATCTACATATATTTTCTGTTTTCACAGACACACATTCAACCAAAAAGTACTCAAATTGTTTAACTAAGAGTTAAAAAGCAATACAAATACATTTCTACAGCACTGAAGGCTTTAATACCCACTTTTTTTTTTTGCATTCGTTGTAATGCACATTTAAGACAGTGAGTCAAGAGGTCTTCAGTGATTTCAAATGGATTGACTCGTTTTTGATAAGAAGTGTGTTTTTCTCTTCTTTAGGTTATCACGTCACTGGGGTCTTCATGAAGAACTGGGATTCGCTGGATGAAAAAGGAATGTGTACTTCTGAAAGAGACTGCGAGGATGCATATAAAGTGTGTCAGTTGCTGGATATGCCCTTCCACCAGGTTTCTTATGTCAAAGAGTACTGGCACGAAGTGTTTAGGTATCGTCCTGCGCTGGTCTCTTCTTGACAGTCCAGTAGATGCTACTGATGGGTTAATTTATTACTTTCTGGGATGCTAGTTTTCTGCTGTTCTTCTTTTTTTTTTAAGTAATCTTCTTGGGGAATACCAGAAGGGAAGAACTCCAAATCCAGACGTAATCTGCAACAAACATATCAAATTTAAACACTTCTATCAGTATGCAGTCAACACTTTAGGTAAGTGTTCCTGCTTTAATCCAGTTGTCACTTGACAATTTACTTTCTTAAAAAGTTCTACTTCTATTCCAAACCTTATGCCCCTGATCCAGCTGTTCAGGCATTTCAGTGACAGTAATTAAATAGGTAATGTGATTAACTGGGTGATTTGGTTTCATATCATGTTTTAAAAAAATGAAAGGGTCTTTTACAAATTGCGGTAGTTAAAATGTAATAGTTTAATGGGTCAGGTGTGGATTAGATATAAACCCTACATTTCATTACATCTCTGGGAGCAAGGTTACTCCAATCTTCATGTATATGTTTGTTTGTTTGTTTGTACAACAAGGAAAAATAACTTCCATAATCCTGGAAACAATCTGTTCAACAATACAAATAAGAAGCCAAGAGACTTTCCATCAAGCTATACATTTTTAAGGAAAAACAGGAAAGTTATGTTGACAAAAGATGAATTCTGATCATTATTTGGGATGCAAAACAATAATGCATGCTGTTTTATTATGCATTACACTGATATTTGAAAAATCTACTCTACATGATATGTAGGTGCTGATGCCATGGCAACTGGTCACTATGCGAGGACGTCTCTGGAAGATGAGGAGGTTTTTCAGCAGACACACACACCAACACCACGGCCTCTCTTCAGAGATCGCTTAGAGATCAGAAATCGTGAGTTTGAATTCTGTGCTTCCTGTCACATCTCGTAGCATGGTATAAATATGAACCTTATTGCTTTAAAGAGTTTATTTTTAATGATTTAATGTTCAAGGTTCAGGGTTACTTTGTCATCAGCAGCTGTGTACATGTACATAGTGAGATGAGAAAATGTTTCACCATCGACCACGGTGTAACACATTTTAACAGAGAACATTCAACAGAGTGCAGGTTACAACAGACAGTAGACAATATAGACAAACTGGTGTGGATACTATGTGAACCTTCTGGAATGATGAGTATTGCACCATAAGTATGATTATTGCACAGGAGACAGTTATCAGCATGGAACAAAGTGCAAGGAATGACAGAACAATATAATAAATAAACTATATGTAAACTATGTGTGTGGGATGTGAATCCAGAATGAAAATACTGCACCATACATACATACATTATTATTGCATATGATGTTGCACTGGAAAGTGACAGGTCATTAGGGTGCCTGTATTGGCAGTAAACAGAGTTACAGTGAAGTGCTGGTGCTAATTGAAAGTCCAGAGAGTATGTCATTAATTGTTGTGCCAAGTTGTTCACACATACAGTAAATTTTTTGGGGTTAATGAGGTGCTAGTTAATCAGGCACGCCTTCCTTGAACAGGTCATTGTATCAGAAACACTTACCATCCTGAGTGCACTTTATAGGTTTACAATTATTGTCTGTAGCCTATATCTGTTAACTAGGGTTGCATGATATGGACAGAATATTAGTATTGCAATTATACTACTACATATTGTGATTACGAAGCCTTTCATTACATTAAAGGGCCTGTATCATCACTGTTCTGAAATTAAAAAGTATGTAAATATTTGTCCTCTCCACCCCATCTGTATATGAAAATTTAGCAGCAAAAAATAGCCAGATTTCAAATCTGTTTTTGTGATCTCACAAAACCCACAGCAGTGTAGAAAGGTCTATTCATGATAAGCTCTAAGGAGAGTTTCAGTCCAAGGCTGTCTTTTGGATGAGCTGCAATACAAGGCAGCCAATCAGAAAAGAGATCAGTTACATATAGCAGCTGTTTAATTCTATTGTTGGAAAATGCTCTTCTAAGAATTAATTGCGATGAATTATAAAATCATTTTGGTACACAGTCATCAAAGGTCAGGGAAAAAAATGAAACAGGAGGAAAATGAAAAAGCACCTTGGCCAGTCCGTGTCTTTAATGGTTAAACAGTGGGCCAAAATAATTTGACTTTTGTTGAATTTCATGAACACCTCAATTCACCTGGAGCTGTTTATGGTCACCCTGTCAGAAACACTGTGATTGGTTAGAGACACTTTTGCATTTGCAGTCTCATGCAATCTCATATCAGAATTGCAGAGGCTGTTCTCATGATAGTGATTAACAGGCAATGTATTGTGCAGCCCTACTGTTACCCTATTTACCAAACCCTTTCTACTCCACCCATTAATCAGACAGACCACCGCTGCTGACCAGATATTATTTAGGAGGACTGTTTTCCACACAGTAGTGACACCTGACATGGTAGTGGCATGAAATAGGTGGATGTCAAGAAACAGTCTACAGTCTATTTTTGAAAACCTATAAAGTGAACCTTTATATTAGGTCTTTCTGATTTTCTGAATGATTAATGTACTATCAAGGTAGGTTTACCTAATAAACTGTATATTTACAGTAAACAAAACTGTTCATACCCCTGGCAAAATTTGACTTAGTAATTTTGGCTTAGTTACAAGCAAGCTTCTTCTTGATTGAAAATGACACTGGCGTCTCCCAGAAGATAATAAGACGATGTATAAAAGGCATCAATGTGGAGAAAAATATTTCTCAGCTTTTATTTACATTTGAACAAAAAGTGGCATGTCCAATATTAGTCATACCCTTCTCAATAATCAATAGAAAAACCTTTTTTTTTTGGCTATTACAGCAATCAAACGTTTCCTATAATTGCTGACGAGCTTTTTGCATGTCTCCTCTGGTATTTTCCCATAGACTGTGACAGTTTGCAAAAGTTATGACTAATGTTGGACATGCCACTTTTTGTTCAAATGTAAGTAAAAGCTGATAATTTTTTTTTTCCACAGTGATGCCAGGGGTATGAATAATTTCGTTTACGACTGTACATATCAAAATAAAAATTAATTTGCCCTCTTAAAACCATTTTTCAGACATTTTCAAATTGAGACATTAATTACATTCTGCTCTATTCTACTGTATTTATAGTTATATTTAGCATGTAGAGTTGTATGGCTGATCATGCTGCATTTTGTAATCTTCTGATCTTTTGATTTGCAGCGGTGAGACTGTACCAAGGTGCCGATCTCCTAAAAGACCAAACCTTCTTTCTTAGTCAAATTTCTCAGGATGCCTTGCGGCGGACCATCTTCCCATTAGCAGGACTCACTAAAGGTTTTGTAAAGAAGATTGCTACTGAGGCTGGTTTCCATCATGTCCTAAAGAAGAAAGAGGTAATGCAGGATCTCTTCTATAATAAAGCATGGCACCACTCCAGGCAGTTAGAACAGTTTTACTGTGGCAAGGTGTGCTTTCTAGGCACAGTGTGAAGTAGTCTATGGTTGCCAAGCAACACTACGGTTAAACAGTGTTCGATAATTATCAGGTTTTTAATAATTGCCGAATGTAAACATTTGGTGTCCAGTTTTTACCCGTGATTTTACACTCATTGATATACTGCTGGTGACTCATTCAAACAGGGTCAGCACTAATTTTTCCCAAATCTATAAAAACCCTTTCATAAATTTGTCTTATTTCACGTCTGAATATTAAAAATATTGGCAACATACATTTATGTCTCTTGCAGAGCATGGGAATCTGCTTCATTGGTGAGCGACACTTTGAGGATTTTATCCTTGAGGTATGTGCTTTATATGCTCATACTTGCTCAGTTGTATTCTGCTGTCATACATACAGTATATGAAACAGCATGTGCTTGTATGCTAAACTCTCTGTATGACAGTATTTAGAACCCAGACCTGGACATTTTGTCTCTATTGAAGATGGGAAGATAATGGGGGAGCATAAAGGTATATTATTTTTGTACTGTGTTGTCATACTTATTCCACTGAATACAGTTTATATGTGTAATTCATAATTTATATTCTATTTAACTACATTTCATATATTGCATTGTCATTGATGCTGTATGGCCAAAGTATTTATTCTGCCTTTGCCTCTAGGATGGTTCACGTTTACCTTAGGACAGCGAGCAAGGATAGGAGGGCAGAGAGATGCATGGTTTGTGGTTGATAAAGACATCACAACTGGAGAAATATTTGTTGTGAGTTACACACAAATGTTTGTTCTTGGTGGTTTTTTTTCCATTAATATCCACCAAACAGTCACATTTTGTACCACATTTCAAGTGACCTGAAGATGGTTCCATTTTCTCAGGGTCCCACCACCAACCACCCGGCACTAATGAGGGACACATTACAGACAGATCGTTTTCACTGGATAACTGAGGAGCCTCCTGCTGAACTGATCCAGACTCAGATGATGGACTGTCATTTTCGCTTTGTGCACCAAATGCCTTTAAGTGAGTCATGAGAGAACTCATTTGTGTTTGTATGTATCTATGTATGCATGTACCTTGTCTCTACAATCATTGCCACTTATAGGTGCATTTGGGTCGTGAATCTTTCTCACCACAGCAGTGTCACTGATGGAATAGACTGTGTGTGTTTGTGTGTGTGTGTGTGTGCGTGAGAGAGAGAGAGAGAGAGAGAGAGAGAGAGAGAGATTACATACGCACGCACATACGTTCTGTTACCATATCAATGAGCAATGAGAATGATCCACTACCCAAATGATACCTGCTTACTAGGGGTCC
>JBBPCX010068792.1:0-11892 GCA_037974365.1 Hydrocynus forskahlii
CAATGTAGCCGATAATAAAAACAAAGGAAATCGTTGAATGAGAAGGTGTGTCCAAACTTTTGACTGGTAGTGTATATTTCCACTATGTACATATACACATACATATATACCTCTGTACTGTCCACTTTCTGCCCTAACAATGCAAATTTCCCAATTGTGGGGCTAATAAAGGTTTATCTTATCTTATTCTCAATAACAGTAAATCACTGTAAATGAACAGACTGCACACCACAGAACCTTCAGTAACGCCGTAAATGTGTGCAAACTGACACCGTAACAGAATTCTCAATAAAAAGAGGAAATAAGTATAAATGGTTAATGTCAGACTAAAGAATTAACAGAAACAGTGCAAGCTAGTGTTATATAATGGCAAATTTCAAATGACAGTATTTTACGTTGGGAATGACATCGTAAACTGGCTCAAGACTCCATCCCGGTGGGGAAGAAACCCACAGTTTGTAGGTTTGCAACAGAATTCTCACCAGTCCTCTGTCTTGTTCCCTAACTCATTAACTGCTGGTCATTGTGGTTTTCCCATGCGGCTAAAAGCTGCAGAGAACTCTACCGGGAGAGGAAACTGATACAAACGAAGCATTACGAAAGCTGATGTCTCTCTATTTGAGCAACAACCGCTCCTTTGATGCTGTATCAGTTCTCTGAGGATGGTTTAGATAATCATGAGATTTTTAAGACCCACTTCTTCTTCTGAGGTCTCCCGTTGATCCTGGAAATCATGTTAGTACAGGGAAAACTTGCTGTGTTTTTGACAACAAAAAAAGAGAAACAAAGCACATGCTTGACAAAGCACACACAGACTTATGGGTGTGGTTTAGGACGCAGTATGACTTAATGTGAGCTTTAAAACTGAACAAAACACCCGGGCTGGAGCTCACAAAGCAGACATGAGGAGGACTTAAGTTGAACCAGATTCCTCAATTTACCACACTGTTCCAAACACTCATTCTAGATCAGCGCTCCTATTTTTAAGGTGGTTTGTGAAAACAGACCCTGTTGTCTAGAACAACTACTTTTAGCTGTATGGAGAAGTTTTGATTTCAGCTCATGGCATGTTATACTGTATCCTAAACCACCTCCACAAGTCTGCACCACCCTAATGAAGAGTTGGATTTGGTTTGGGAAGATGTTTCGTAGCTGTATTTACAGAAAAGATCTGGGTAACTATTGACTCCTAGTGTATTTGTAACATTGGACTCGTAGCTCCAGTTATGAACTAAAGAAATAGCAGTCTTAGCAGTTCGGCTACATCTAGGATTGTTTACATTTGGTTTTCGACAAATTGTTCCTTTAAAGCAGCAGATGTAGTGCCTCAAGCTTAGATCACTCCACTCCTACACACACACACTTTACACAGATGTGATGAACAAGCCATTCACTAACCCAGAGCATTGAGAGTGGGTTGCTTTAACAAGTAGGATCTATACTTACAACAGCAATCATAAAAATATGATGTAATTTTACTGTACCCCCTTGTAAAATCTGTGCTTTCCACACAATTTCGCGTTCTGTCATATTTCTCTCCATACTACATTTGCGTTTGTAACTGTGGGTGATAGATTTTTAATGTGAAACAAAAGGCTTCATCTCTTTTTCCTGAAGTGCGATGTATCTAAAGTACTTTCCAGGATCCGAAATGCAGTGACTAAATTTAAAAATGCCACATAAATCTGACCCTGAATGGAGTGTGAAATAGTATGAATAACAGGAATTATATAGTATGAATGAAATTATTTCATATAAGAAAAGAGCTTCTCTCCCACATAAGGACACCCAAAGAACTCATGTGACGGATAATAATGGAGTACAGGGTCGCAGGTCCAAAGCATCTGCAAATCTATTAAATGAGGGTTTGTCAATGTAAAGGGCCACGCGACTGACCAATCAGAGAGCTCTCTTACTTTGTGCTGCTCTATTTGGGCCAGGTATCCCTCCATGTCCCCAGCGATGGGCTCCGTCTCCATTTTACGGATCCGCCCCTCCGTCTGCAGCAGCCAGTCAGAGAGCTGCTGGAGCTGCTGCTGCTGGAGGTCCATGAGAACTTCGTGAAGTCTACGAAAGCGAAAGACACTGTATTAACCCTTAGAACCCTAAGGGTAATCTTCTTGTTTCTGCATGACTTATTCTTTTCAGACCTGTCAAGCCTTAAACAATGTGTAATTTAAAAGTGTCTCATATCCTTTTCATCAGTACAACTTAGCCAATATAATGAAAAGATGATATAATATGATATAATATAACCAACTATTTGGACACAGTTGACCCAAAAAACAAAATCAGAAAATTCGTTAGAATTTTTTTCTCTGATTTTACTATAAAAATTCACAAACATACATGTTCTGGTAATCTTCAGCTTAAACACACATTAGTATTACAATAACAAGTCTTGAAATATGTCTACAAATTACCTACAGCTATTTACAAGTCTATTTTAGGCAGAATTTATTTATTTACTTTCAGTTTCTTACACCCACCCTCACGCAACCCCCTTCCTCCCACCCCCACACCCTCAGACATGACTGGATTTCTCACACCATGTGTTTTTTCCCCCACTTGTTTTTATAATCAGAAATAAAAATATATTTAGTTATTCTGACTTTTAAACAACATTTTCTAAAACTGAGTCCAAACACCATAAAGTTTTATTTTTTTTTAAAGTTATTCTCTGATTCTACACGACGTACGATTATGAAACAGAGTTTCCTGTGGTGTCTTAAGTTCCACTGTCGACCCAGAGATACAGAGCCTAATAAGGAAATACTTTGTAACCCTCGCTTGGGTGCTGAGGATTAAAACGTAAACCTGACACTTTGTGTATTTGTGTGCATTTGCATACATTTCATTCACGTTAAAACTCATATTCTTTGTGTATTTGTGTGCATTTGAATACATTTCTCTCACTTTAGAACTATAAATAATATATTGCTCTGTGTGTCTATTGGGGCACAGGTACCTGGCCTGGCGGTCCATGCTGGCCACTCGGAGGCTCTCCCAGCGCGAGTTGAGGAGGGTCATCTGAACTCGGATCTCCTCCTCCTCCTCCTCACTCAGGTGGCCCTGGGCGATCAGCTGGTTACCCACCTGCAGCACGTTACCCACGCTGCTCTGGTGCGCTGTCAGCTCCATCATAAATGCCTGCAGCAGGCAGGGGAACACATCCAAGATATCATGACAATCCATAACATCAAACACTTACTCTCCGTCGCTCAACATTCATTCCCAAGGGTGAATTTAGGGTCTCTCAGAAGTCCAATGCAAGTTAGCTGCACCCCATGATGAACCATAAGTACTCCCTTACCGAACTGTCATGTCACAAGAAGCCTATAATTTCTCTAGAAAATGTAGAGAACAGCACCATCAAATAAAATCAAATCACTTTCATTGTCACTGGTACGCAGGTACAGTACATGTGAGTGAAATGCTTGAGTGCAGAGCATCAATGGTATGAAAACAGACATACAACCACAGAAAATACATAGAATACCTATGAAATCTATGATATTTTAAAAAAAGATTTAACAATATGCATATGTACAAAATGTATATGCTTTAAAGTGTAGATGTGCCCAGGGTAGCTTGTGCATATGTACAGAATATATACAGTGTAAATATATCTCGATGCAATGCATGACTAAGAGGATCATTATTAGATTGATTACTTGATTGTAACATTAATTGATTAAAATATTTGTTTTTTGATTATTTGGCCAAGTAATTAAAAACAGGGAATCTGAACCAATCTGAAAACAGGGAACCTTAAAGCCATACCCTGTCTGAACACTTTCCATAGGGGGAGCTACTGGCACTCTAATCTCTTTTGTGAGTATCACTGAAAGGGAGGAAACCTCCACAAGTATGCGTGGACTTACAAATTTGATGTGTACGAAGTAAAATGTTTGCTGTTATAAAGTGCATTTATATGATAACTTGACTAATCACCTGGTAGCGTAGTGGTTAGGGCGTTCGCTCTGCGATCAGAAAGTCATAAGTTCGATTCCCAAGACTTCTAAGCAGCTCTGATGTAACCCTAACCCTAACCCTAACTCTTGATTAAGGTACCGTCCCCACACACTGCTCCCCAGGCGCCGTGTTCCTGGCTGCCCACATTCCAGATTTCTTTACTTGGCGAAATGTGTTGAATGGGTTAAATGCAGAGGAAGAATTTTGCTGTTCACACTGTGTGCTGTGGCGTGTTCACGTATGACAGAATGGTCACTTTAACTTATAATTGCTTAACTTATATTGTCATACATAATGTATATTACTAATAAATGTCAGGTTTCTAATATAATGCATAGTGACAACCCTACATGTGATTAACTTTCTTTCTGGACACCTGAAAGGACTTCTAGAGATCCCTCATAAAAAAGAAGGAAAAATCAAGAGTCCCAGAGGTCCATTCATGGTCTGCTTTTGGACATTCTTGATTATTTTGCACTGAATGTTGTCTTGTCTTGTCTCATTTTGTTGTATTGTTGCTCTTGTGTTCTTTTTTCTAGCTCTTTGTCCTGTTTGCACTTGAGGTCTTGTTCCATTCTGGTCTGTTCTTGTGTTGCAGCATGGTCCAGGAGGAACATTGTTTCGTTTCCTATGTACTGTGTATAGATGGTAGAAATGATGATAAAAACCTACTTGACTTGATTTAGGAGACCTCTGACACTGTTGAAGCACTCTGTTCCTGACTGTATAAAAAAAACCAAACAGCTAGTGCATAAACAACAAAGAACGAAGTGCGGTCTTCAGCGCTGACGCACCTGAGCAAATGTAGAGAGTGTTTGTAATTGTTTAAGTGCTCAGTTTGTAATTGTTTAAGTGCTCAGATTCATTGAAAGTGGAGGCTTACTGGGTCACTTTACCCTCAAATAATCATGACAATCTCAGAGAACAGCATGGCAAGGTCAGAACCCTGTGAGCTGGCCATCGAGGACAGAAAATAGAGAAAGAATAAAAGAAAGTTTGTCTATGTATAATTTTCATACATACACACATAGATAGATACAGACAGAAAGATAGAGAGACAGCGACAGGCAAGCCTTAATGATAACCATAGGCCTTTTAGGTACTATTTATTACTGTTATATGTACTACATTATTGTATAGATCAGTCTGTGGGGTGCATTTTGCAAACCTTTTTCTCCCTGAAAAATGAATAGAATACACATAAAATGTCATTAATACTGAGAATGGTTTGGCAAAATATCTCATTTACACTTTACCCAGATGTAGCTGACCGGCCTAGACATGCTGTGCCTCTTTAGTTTCACACTGGAGCTAAAGTCATCCAAACAGAAATGGTACCCAAAAAATAAACCCATAAAGACATTGGCAAATCTTTCTAAACCTGCTCAAACCACATCCGGGTCTTTATTAAGGTGAAGTAGACTTGTTAATATGGACATCGCATGACTTACTGTGAGCTATAAAAAATCAAAAAGTAATTTCAGACAACACCAGGGCTGAGGTTCACATAGGAAAGACTGATCCTGAATCAGATTCCTCCATTTATGACAAGATTCCAAAAGCTGATTCTAGATCTGTACCCCGACACCTGAGGTGGCTAGTGAAAACAGACCCTGTTGTCTAAACCAACTATGTTTAGCCACATTTAGAATTTGTTTTTTGCTCAAGGTAAGTCGTACCGTGTCCTAAACCACATCCACAAGTCTGCGCCACCTTAATGATGGATGTGTTTTAAGAGGGTTGAGAGAAGTTTTTAGTTAGTGTTGTTCAGTGTTTAGTTAGTAATGCTGCCTAAAATCCTGATTTTCGCCAAGCGTTTTCTTTAAAGGAGTAGATACACTGCATCACTTCAACCACACACAGAGTTCTAACGGCTTTTTGCAGTGCATTCTGTAGTAGCCGACAGCTTTATGGTACCGTTGATACACACTGAAACGGCCTTGCCAATCTTGGGACACCCCTGATGTTAAAACACTGTGTAAGGAATCCTCATCATGAGGTGTTTAGAGGGAAACCTGTAAGTGAGGGCCGTGGGGAGCAGCCAGTTAGGGCTTCTAGAAAAGCCCATTCCTCAGGGATTAGCTAAGCTAAGAGCTAGGTTTGTTTGACCTGCTTTCACGTCGGCCTAAATAGCTCATATTAGCGTCTTCCTTAGAGACAGGAATGTAAACTTCAGCACCCACCCTCCCCATGACAATCCCACCCCCAGACATCTCTCTCTCCCCATCACTCAGTCTGTCCCAGGAGCTGTGGGATTCCTCACATTCCATACATGTTCAAACCATGTTCTCCAAGAGGAGAGAAGATGGGAGGTACAGAGGGAGGCTTCACATTCCTGGCGGAGAGACGGGAGGTGTTTACAAACCAAACTGTGACAAGGTGACCTTTCCTCATCTTCAGGACTGACAGAGGCCAAGCTCTTCCATTCGAACCCATAGCTCTGGTGGTTTGGTTAAGTTCGTTTCATACTTCATGTCGGTGCAAGCATACTGAATAGATAGTCCAGCCATAACCGTCACTGTGACAGTGAGTTAGAGCTACATTATATGAAGAAAGGTCCTCTGCAATAAAATTGTGACATACTGGGGCAATTTACTAGGGAGTAACTGGAATTTCAGCCACTGAAATTGGCTAAAAATGGCATTTTAGTTTTTGGATTGAACGACAAGAAATCCCACAAGAAAACAAGTAGCAAATTCTAAGATTTTAAAAACAATCTGTACGGTAATAATCAGTGCGGAAGCTTTAAAACAGTTTGAGCAACAGCAGACAAACAGTGAAAATGGCGCCAGTGAGGAACTTTTAACAATTATACAATGTCCATTTACTGGTCTGGTATCAAGAGGAATTAAGAGGAACTCCCAGTTGAAAACACAACATTCCTCTCAATGCGCAAAACACAGAAAAACAGAAGCAGAAAAGAATGTTTGTCTATGCTAGTGTGAAATTAAAATAATTACAAACACCAAAGCCAAAGTACAAATCTAAAAATCTTAAACTTCATTGACTTGCATGACCACTTGTTCTTGATCACTGAAGACTGTGGATTTTAAGGCACATACTGTAGCCTGAACACTGTAAGAGACCATTTTAATTGATGTTAGCTTCTTTTTGGTTTTGGTCTTCGGCCCAGTGTATCCTGAATTCGGTTTTCGTTTCAGCCAAGGATGTTCATTTTGGTGCATCGCTACTGAAAACCCACAAAAACTAACCTGAAGCTTCTGAGGATAGTCAGGATTGTTAAAGCTAGCAATGTATAATATAGTGAACTGGTAGAGGCCAACAGGACCTCATTACATTCTTACTGTGCTAAGTTCAACATTTTGGCAAAGGAGAAACTTTAAAGTGTTTTTGGACCTCATAACTGTGTGTGTGTGTGTGAGAGTGTGTGTGTGTATGTGTGTGTCCTCCGTACCTCATGTGTGTGAAACTGGTCCTTAACTTCCTCCACATCATCAGACACTTCGTCCTGGATGTGGAGTGTGTCCTCGGCCGACAGCAGCCAGGTCAGCACCTCTTCCAGAGTGACCTGATACGAGTCCAGATCAATCTCTTCTCTTCCCCCCATACCTCCCTCCATCTCCACCTCCGTCACCGTGCCTGGGGTCTCCGCCCGAGGACTGCCCGCCCCCTCCGCCTCGCCAGCCAATCCCTGCAGGTAAGCAGGACGACAGCCAATCAAGGACTGTGGGTTTTATACTGATTCTCAGGTAATCAGCATTTGAGCGATAGATATGTTGGTTTGAGCATCAGTATTAAGGTTTTCATGTATGTCTTTCATATATTCATTCACATCTGAGGGTAAAATATACGCAATGACATTTTTCATTGTATTGTGATAAATTATAGGCTTTTTCAAGTAGAGTTGCCTGAAGCATCGAACATTCAGTACTTTTACAATACAGGCTATAATTTATCACAACATTATAAATTCATCCCGATACAAATACATGTGTGTTCAAATTTTGCCTCTTTCATCACCCAAACACTAGGGCAACCAAGTAATTTCCATAGATATGTCCCCTTTCTGAACCTCCTCACATCACTTCCATAAATTACATTTATTTAAACAAGACAGCACTAGGTTGACACTGTATTATGCCTGCATTTGAAGAATTAAAGAGCAACCCAATGAAAATGTTACCCACTTTCCAAACACATTGGAATATCATTGACACCTAAAGAACATTGATGGACTCTAATAAACAATGTGATATGCATTGTGTATAGTGAAAATGTACTCAAGTATCACGATATTAAATTTTTTGCCATATGTCCCACCCCTGAACTGCCAGAAATTTGACCAGAAAACATTATGGATAGCATTAGGATTACTCAAAAATACCTTTACGTAAACAACTGATGAAAAAGTAAGTAAAGGGGTCCCTCCATAGCACAGAACACAGTGTGAACAGTGTGAAATTCTTCCTCTGTATTTAACCCATTTAACCCATTCATCAAGTGAAGCAGGGGGCAGCCAGGAACACAGCGCCCGGGGAGCAGTGTGTGGTGAAGATACCTCGCTCAAGGGAACCTTAGTGGTGCCACTAGCAGTGCTGGGAATCGAACACAAGGCCTTCAATTCCCAAACCGCTAGGCCACCAGCTGCCCCAAAAATGGGAATAGATCACCATCGTGAATTGAACCCGTCTTCCGCGTGACAGGCAGAGAAACTGTCCACTATACTAATGAGGACAAAATAAGAGCTAAATAAAAGAAACCTACAAACCTGCAAGGAATTTTTTAAACCACTGCCCCCACAGGACAATATGGCCACATATATCAACTATTGGAATTTTAAGCTCCTTAAAGTTGGTATCGGTGACAAAAGTGTACTGTCGGTCAAACCTGAGTGTGTAGATTAGCGCATATGAACATGGTCTGAATTATTTGAACACAACCATAAGGAATATTATGCATTACTACAGTTTTTGTCAATGCTTGTCACACCACTGTGAACCTGTGTGTGTGTGTGTGTGTGTGTGTGTGTGTGTGTGTGTGTGTGTGTGTGTGTATATATATATATCTCCACAGTGTTCTTATATTCATTTATATGCAAACTTGGATACGTATGTATTTACACAATGAGTATATGTATATATGTACAGTGTGGATATATAGTTTACATTTACATATATATACATGCAAATATAAACTATATGTAAACTTGGATATGTATATGTAAACTTGGATACTATTTTACAATACAGATTTCCATATTTTATATTTCTAGATTGCATAGTGTGCATTTTATACTGTACTGTTGGTACAGTTTTTCATTCTATTCCATGTTTTTTGTGTTTGTTTTTTTTTTGCTGCTCTTACCTTTGTACTCTCTGGGACTAATAAAGGTTTATCTTATCTTATCAGTCTGTGAAAGGCTGCTGGAAATACTGATTTTGGGTCAGTTTGGGCTTTGGATTTGGGTCACTAGTAAAATGTACTCTGATCACAGGACATATATCAGCCCTTAATCAGATCCAAATCAGTAAAACTCACAGTGCTGACCGAGCAGGAGTGGACGAAGTGAAAAGCAGACAGAAAAGCATATCAGGAAATACTTGAGGTCAGGGGGTCAAAGCTGGGAGCCAATGAAAGCAGTAATCAAAGAGCCACAGGGCTGACTCCCATCCAATAAAAGCACAGAATCACGTTTTCTGCCAAGATCTCTCACTCAAGTGAGTCAACTGTGCATAAAAAAAACATGCCAGATATCACATCTGTGCGAAAACTTCCGCATTCGCGCGCGGTCGGGAGGATCATACGCCCATAAACCTCCTGGCCTTTTCAGCCGGGACTTTTAAATAGCAGCACACATCCCATACAGAAAATGTCAGGAGAAAGTCAAAACGTGAGTGTAGGCGTAGTTGTAATAGGATCAGCAGGTTTTTCTTCGTGTTATGAATGTCATTATGTTCGATGATCACTGAAATGTGTGCTATGGAAGACAACACACCCCTGTTCTGCCCTTCTAAATGATCAAGAATCCAGAGCCGCACCCAGCCTTTCTGGAAAAAGAGTTAATGGCAGTTAAAAGAGCACCAAGCAGTAAAACGAGAAGAAAGCCTTAAAAAGAGCTCAGACTAGCCAACCTCTAAATAGTAATGACCAAACCAGCGATCCGGATTTAAGAGGCCAGAGATGCACCAATATTGAATCAGAATCATAAGAATCAGAAAACTTTTCTTGATCCTGGCGGAAATTGCTCATGCTACAACTGCACAGACACACAGAGACTTTCATTCATGGCTGGGAGTCCAAGAGAGCCCAAATGGCCTACAGCTGAGAGCAGGATGACCCCCCATCATGACACTGATGTAAAAATAAGCAGTTTCTGTTCTCCAAGCTTGATGAACTACACCCAATGACTTTGCAGACTTTGCATTAACTCTGAGGAAGCTCTAAAAGTGAAAGGTCTTCATCCCATTCATCACTATATTTCATTTTCACGATCTGCATAGTTTGAAGGAATTATGCTATGACTAATTCCACCTTCATTAAAGAAATAATAATAATAATAATAATGATAACAATGAAAATATGATCCATTGTTGTTCTTTTCAATGCTCTTACTATTTAAATGCTAATTCCTTCACAGGAAAGGTGAATATGTCACCGACAGAGCGTAAATTTGTTACAACTGTTCAGAACAGTGGTTCTCAAAGTGTGGTGCAGGCAATACTGATGAACTAGGAACATCTGAAAATTGAAAAATGTGTCTAGAAGTTCTACATGTCAGAATATTTTAAATATAATGATGTTGGTATAATTTAAATATAATGACATTAGGAATACTAAGAATATGAATATCTGTCAGAATAGAACATGTGTGCGTTTAATATTTAATAAAATACTGTTTGGTACGAGGAGGGTCATTCATGGGCTGTCCTGCAGATTTGATTGGCCAGACAGGGTCTGAAATGGTAAACACTCATGCACATATTTAAGTATCACACACATGTTCCTCTGAGACGTTTAGCTGGTGTTTGGATTTGGTCTGATCACAGGTGGTACTGGGGTAACTGGAGATAATAAATTGCCCCCTTTTGGTGTCGGCTAGGATACTACTACTAGGATAGGCTCCAGCACCCCCCCACCACACTCACCCTGGTTGAGGATAAGAAAGCATGGATGGGTGGTTTACAATAAGGAAAGTAATTCTAGTGTGTACTACCTCTATATACAGATGTTCATTGTATTAAAACTATCGGCTGCAACTTAATTGATTCTCAACCAAATGTTGTCTATGAAACTAAACTATAAAGTGCATTTTTATTTGATATTTTTGTCCTTATTATCGTAGTTCATCCTGAAGGGGTTAGATTTAATCTGAAACGTTTGATACTACCAACCGGCTGTGAGTATAAGTAGAAGGAACGACACAAACAACAAAATCTAACCCCTCCCAGTAGAGGAGCTCTCTGGTGGACGTTTCTGCCTCTAGAGGTGACTGACACTCCGGTCAGTACTGATGCACGTGTGAATATGTGTACACACCCCTCTCAGATATGAGGCCATGCTGACAGACAGGACGATCCTGTTAAAAAGGAAAACAAGTCTTTTACACAACAATGGGACGAACCCTCGCCCTTTTCTGAGAGAAGGGAAAACAAAGAGAGAGGGACAAAAATAAAGAAATAATTAAAAAGTGACAGAGCACGAAGAAATGCAAATCGTTGCTCCTGGTTCAGAGTCTCAAATACAGCTTTGTTACCCATCGAGTTACCCAGCATGCCCTCGACAGGGAGAAAAGGTCACTGACTCGAAATATTCCCTGGCATTTTGGCCCAGAAACCCACGTGGGCAATACAGCTTTGTTCATTCAGAGCAGAGATGGAAAGTGTGTGTGTGTGTGTGTGTCTGTGTGTGTGTGTCTGTGTGTGTGTGTGTGTGTGTGTGTGTGTGTGTGTGTGTGTG